>MDKJ01088095.1:0-39492 GCA_005239525.1 Nicotiana knightiana | reverse complement strand
TTGATTCATCATCTGTAACATCTATCCATCCCGCAATTCCAATCAACCGATTCATTGAGTAACTCTTGGGTAAACTATTAAACTAATAAGAGCTGTATCGTCTAACTTCATTCAAAAATGAAACTTGAATTTTTATAGAATCTAATTCTAAAATCATTTCTATTTTGATCATTTCTTAGATTCTGTTGAATTGTATCGAATCCATTTTCGATTTTAAAGCGAAGAGTTACCTTATCAAACTAGAAAACTTTTTCTTTTTACTTTAATTTAAGTTTAACTCATTAGATTCAGTAATATATTAATTCACATAATATCTTGAATGATTGAGAAGAAGAAAAAGTTATCACACAATCGCTTGAAAAAATCTTTTTTTTGGTCCAACTAGTAGTAATTTCTATTAGATTCCGCATTTTTTCTTTCCATACTGCCCCATCCTTGTAGCTAGATCAAGAAAGAACCTTTGGATCGAGATCCACAACTATGGATTCCAATTATTCTTTTTTTATTTTTGCTTTCATCGAATATGATCTACTACTCTTATTTGTTACTCGACCATTAACTTCTTCTTTAAAAAAAAAGGATTCCAACAACAAAACTGCTTCCACAACTACGAAAGGAAAATTTCTATATCTCGCATCTACGGAATATGAGAATCTCTTTCGTTGAATTGAAAGAATTTTCTATTGAATGGAAGATGATTTTACATCAACAAGTAAAGGAAAAAATAAATTATTTAGTACTTACTTTTGATACTAATTGTAAGAACTAGTAGAAAGAAAGGAATTAAAAAAAAAATAAGGCAGCATTGACATTTAATGAGAATGCTTGAATGGGAATCATCTTAGCATAAGCTTACCAATCCTACACTCCTTTCTTCTATGTCTGGTGGAGCTATTCCCAGACAGCCTGAGAGTTGAGTGAGGACCTTATTTGAGATGCTTTTTTCCTTCCAAAGCGAAATAATCACTCCTCTAGCTTATTGTGCTCGATCTACATCCTACCTAACTCGATGTTGCTTTTCTTCTTAGACACAGAAGGTAGCAACCAAAAAGGCAGTAATGGTGTCAGAATCGACATCGGGAGTTTGGACCTTATTTACGGACGGAGACTCCAACATAAAAGGGTTCGGGCTGGACATAGTATTAACCACACCTTCGGGAGAAACCCTAAGACAAGCCATTAGAACGGTCCCTTTAACTAGAAATGAAGCAGCCTTTTAACTAGCAATGAAGCAGAGTATGAGGTTTTGATTGCAGGACTCGAACTGGCCCGGGGACTAGATTCCAAGGACATAGAAATCAAGTGTGATTCACCGATGGTGGTAAATTAGGTCTACGAGATCTTCAAAACCAAAGAGGAATGCATGCAACAATACGTGATGAAGGTTCAGAATCTACTGGCTCGATTTCGGGAGTGGTTGATTACTCATATCCCAAGGGAATAAAATGCATAAGCAGATGCATTGGCTAACCTCGGTTCATCAATGAAAATGAAAGGATCAGCTTCTGGGACAGTAATACAACTGATGCATTCGGTCATGGATGCGGATAGCTAATACGAGGTAAATATGACTAATTTGATCTGGGACTAGAGGAAAAAGATCATCGATTATCTCGAGCGCAGGAAATTTCTGGAAGATTCAAAGGCATCCCGTGCGGTGCGTGTCAAAGCAGCACAATATAGCTTCAAAGGAACCAATTGTATAGAAAATATTTCCAAGGCCCGCTGGCCCGATGTTGGTGAGCATCTGAAGCTAATTACGTTATGGGAGAAGTCCACGAAGGGATATGCGGAAAGCATTCATGCGCAGATTTTTTAGTGCTAAATCTGGTAAGGGCGGGATATTATTGGCCCCGCATGGAACAAGATGCCAAATCTTTCGTACAAAAATGTGATAAGTGCCAATGCCATGCACCGCTGGTACATCAACTGGCAGAACCACTACATTAGGTTCTGTCTCTGTGGCCATTCATGAAATGGGGGATGGACATCGTCGGATATCTGTCGCCAGCTCCCCGTAAGGTAAGATTTCTTTTTATTTTAACTGACTATTTTTCTAAATGGGTAGAAGCAGGTCCTTATCAGAAGATCGGCGAACAATAAGTGGTGGATTTCTTGTGGGAAAACATAATATGTAGGTTAGGAATACCAAAAGATATAGCATGCGATAATGGGTACCAATTTATCGGCACAAAGATCACAAAGTTCCTTGACAATTTAAAAATAAAGAGGATCACATCTTTCCCCTATCATCCGAGCGCAAATGTTCAAGCGACTTCAATGAACAAAGTGATTATACAAAACCTCAAGAAAAGGTTAGAAGGGACTAAAGGTAAATGGCCTGAGGAACTACCCGGAGTTTTATAGGCATACCGAACGATGGTCAAATCGAGCACGGGGGAAACTCCTTTTTCCATTGTATACAGAGCAAAAGCCTTAATTCTGGTGGAATTAGGGGAGCCTACCTTAAGGTATTTCCAGGAAAGCGAACAACGAAGCAATGCTGGTCAACGTGGAGTTACTCGATGAGCGCAAGGACTTGGCATATATAAGGATGGAGGCACAAAAGCATAGAATGGAAAGATATTACAATCGAATATCCAACCTTCATTATTTTAAAGTGAGATATTTGGTTTTAAGGAAAGTAACTCAAAACACCCACGAACTCAACATAGGGAAGCTAAGCCTAACTTGGGAAGTCCCCTAGCGGGTTTCAGCTGTCACCAGGAAAGGTTCCTACGAGTTAGAGAATCAAAATGGACAAAAGTTGCCAAGCAATTGGAATGTGGCAAACCTCAAGAGATATTATTGCTAACAAACATTGTATGTACTGAAAGTACATGTTGAACTCTTTTTCCCTTCGTCCATTTTTTTCCAATTGGGTTTTTCTATAAAGTTTTTTAACGAGGCAACAACGGAAATCATACTATGAAAAAAGTTTCAATGACAGCAATAAGACCTTTAATAGCAAGGCACACAAGCGAAGAACCACTCCGGGGAAGTTAGATAATCTTTGGCTCGATGGTAAAATTCCTACCAGGAAAATAAGTTTGCTATCAAACGAAGGTTACCCGATCGTTCACAAGTGCAAACCAGTAAAGGATTGTTAGATATCTTTTGCTCAATAGCATAAATTCCTAAGGGGGAGAGAAGTTTGTTACCGAGCAGAAGATTCTCTAGCAATTCATTAGTGGGATCCTCGAAGGTCCAAGATTCAATGTTCCAATTCGCATTCTTTGCATGGGGGATGATATGAGAATGCACCAAAAATGACTGCTACATCGATCGAAGCATGAAACCAGGAGCCTAAATGTGTCATCGAGACCAGGGACTGTGCGGCCAGCCCCGTAGAAACAAGTGGTACAAATTAGCCACAAGAAATCGAAATTTCTATTTAACATAACAAATGCTTATGTACTTTTTGAAAATGGAATAAATAAAATAAAGTCCTTTTATTTTTCATCTTGTTTCTTGTATGATCGATGAATTACTTTTATCATTTGAAAGTTAAACAAGTACTTCAAATGCTAGTGTCGTAATGAACAGGAGACGTCCTCTTCAAGAGCATCGTAAATATAAGAGGGCCCTCTCTTATGATAACCCTCACGTTAAAGGGTTGATTTTGGAAGAACTTATGCACGAAATCAAAATGCTTTCGAAGAAAAATTCACCCAAGGCTTTACGTAATAAGACGCAAACAATAAAACTTGTGCAAAACACTTTGGCAAATGAGAGTGCAAAACTTGCATAAACGTTCAAATGCAATAAAGACTCAAACAATACTTGAGCAAAAAGATGTCTTTATTTACATTAACGTGCCAAAGTGGCACATATATGAAAGTTGAAGAAAAAGAAAAGTCAAACTGTTGTATCTCCGCGCCCCCAGGGGAAGTGGATAGAGCAACTGGATCAACATTTTGGCCTTTAACATCTTCGCCTTCCGTTTCCTCTTCAGTTCCCGAAGATTCAGAACAGGAAACAGAAGAACCGAAAGCATCAGGCTCTACGCGAGACCACTTTTAGGAGCTAAATCAAGCTCACTGGTCTTAGAAATTTCAGCATCAAAGTCAATGGTGCCAGCTTTGGACTCTTCCAAGGTTTTTCTCCTCATGTTGTACATAACATAAGTTTTCTCAACAACGATGGAAGCCGCTCGGTGCTTAAGTTCTTCTTTAAGTTGTGTTACCTCGGAAGAAAGGTTTTCCCGGGCGGATCTAACAGATCTTAGGCTAACATCAAGGTCAAAGACAGTTGAACTAAAGAGCCTATTATGCTCAATAATCTTCTTATACTTCTCCTCCAGTTGAGCATGTTTCCCTCCCCCTCCCCATCAGCAAGCTCTTCTGTTTTGGAGTTCAAGGTTGCCTCCAAGTTGGTAAATCTTTCAGCAGAGGCAGCCTCGCGGCCGATTGCAGCAAGAACGACATTATGTACTTCAGCCCATTTGGCCTTGGATTCGTCAAATTTAACCCTCAGCGGGCCAATATCTTGGCTAAGGGTTACCACTTCTTGCTCTCTTTGCTACAAACGAGTCTCCAATACAACGGCCTCAACAGCTTTGGCTTCCAATTCTGAGAGGCGAGCTGCAGTTTGCTCCCCCTCGGCCAAAAGTTGATCCCGTGTGGAGGTAAGTTTTTCCTTTTCCCGAATCAACCTTTGGAGCTTTCAGAAGCAAGAAAGTTGGCTAAAAAGCAAGAAAGGAAAACTCAGGATTATTTAGCCAAAAATAGAAGAAATAACAGAGGAAGTAAAGAATGTACCACTGCGGTGTTGTGTATGGTGTTGTTCAATAATCATTCTCCCGAGAGAGCTTGTACCTTTTCCCAATCTTTCTCTGAAGCCAGAGACTTCATATAAGTAGCAAGTTCCATTGGCCGGGATAGCAAGTTGCATCCCGTGAAGATCGAGAGAGTAACGTTCCTCCTCCTTTGCGGATCTTCAGAGGGGGCAGCATAATTTTGCCCCAAATTCCCATGAACTGGGGAAGAGAAACATCCTCTTCTCGGACAGATCGGCCGGTGGAGATGATGTAGCAGTTTCTGATGGAAGAGCTGGTTAAGAAGGAGATGAGATGATGGCGATGAAGGGTGAGAAGGATCCGCGACAAATGCAGTGCTAGTTGTTGGTTGCTCGCCAACCGAAGACGACAGGGATCCGGTACTCAGCCCCGTAATACCGGGCATATCAACCGAAATCCAGAAATGGCAGTTGGCATTTTCTACCATCTCAAACTCCCCCTAAAGTGCCGAGACATCGTCCTCGATTGGTGCAACTAACTCAACAGGTTGAGAATTTTGTTGAGTTGATGGGGATCGTCGCCTTATATGTAGAGAAGCTTCCCCATCACTAGCTTCTCCATCATCATCGATCATCACAGTGTCTATGACCGGCCCGGGAGGAGGGATAGTCACCACTACTTTCAGAGACGACTCGAGAGCAATAGTCTTCGCCCTCTTATTCTTTTCCCTGCCGTGAAGGAGCGTCTTCTTTTTGGTTGCTTGTCCTCCGTTCGGGGACTCCGTGAATAAATACTTGTACCCAAAGCAGGCCCGGAGACACTTCTTTGAGTGAGCGCCTCCTGAAGCAGCCTCACGTCAGCAGGATCATCCAAAAAGTCCTCCTCGGTAATGACAACCGAGCCCGCAGGTAGACCTGATTTCAAGAAAAAAAAGGAGAAAGAATCAATTAATTTCCTAGAAAAAAGAAAAAATAAGACGAGTTTGAGTTACCATGATTTTTGGCCTTCCACCTGTATTTGAGGGCCAGTTCTTTTCATGTGCGGGTTTCGGGCGTAGTAACGTCCAAGATTTTTTAGACCCACTGGGCCAAGCCTTCAACCCTAGGTGGAACCCATCGAGTTGCTGAAATAGGTGAAAGGAGGAGGATCAGTACGGATATGAAGGAATTTCTAATAAAAGAGATATTTAACAAGGAGCTTACGAGTACGGTTCCATGATTCCGGAAAGGATGAAGCCGTTGAAGGAATGATATCATTGGTGGCAACTGCAACAAATCGTTCCATCCACCCATGATCGTTGTCGTCATCCATGCTAGATAGTAGAGCATGGTGGTCGCATTTGCTGAAGTTTATCATTCCCCCGCGGAAGACTTTGGGGGAATAGAGATTCATCATATGAGCTAAGGATAGCTCATCTCCCGTCTTGTAATGACCTGATCGGTCATTTTGAGAATTTAAGCTTCATTCGGTGGCGTAAGGTCTTGAACAGCTTTGCATTGTGTGTATCGAATTGCGTGCATGGTTGGATTTAGTTATCGGAGGATCCAGAGTCGAATTGGAAGGAAAATTTTCAATTTTGGAAGCTTAAGTGATGGAAGTTGATCGGAGGTTTGACTTTTGTGTAAATAGCCTCGGAATGAGTTTTAGATAATGCCAACAACTTCGTATGATGATTTTGGACTTAGGCGCACGTCCAGGATTGGTTTTGGAGGTCTGTAGAGTAATCTGAGGTAATTCGGTGAAAGTTAGAATTTTGGCGATTCCGGCCGATAGGTGAAATTTTGATATCGGGGTCGGAATGGAATTCCAAAAGTTGGAATAGAGGTTCTTAGCATCATTTGTGACGTGTGCACAAAATTTCAGGTCATTCGGATATGGATTGGTTGGTTTCGGCATCGTTGGCGTATTTTTGAAGTTTAGAAATTCTAGGCTTGAATCCGAGATTTATTTGGTGTTTTGATGTTGTTTTGGGTGTTCCAAACGTTCGACTAAGTTCATGCATTGGTATGTGACCTATTGGTGTAATTAGTTGAGGTCCCGAGGAGTTCGGGATGGTTTAGGACGGTTATCGAAAAGTTTGAAGTTTGGAAATACAGCTCGTGTTGCTGTTCTGGTGTGGCCGCACCTGCGGACAGGGGACCACAAGTGTGAGCTTCGCAGGTGCGGAAACGATCACGCAGGTGCGAGAATAAGCAGACTGGGCAGCCTCCGCAGGTGCAGAACTTTGGGACGCAGGTGCGGCCCCCGCAGAGGTGGTTCTTGGGCGCAGGTGCGGGTAGGAGCGCAGGTGCGGTTTGTATTTTGCACCTGCGATTGCGCAGGTGCGGTTAAGTGGCCGCAGATGCGGATGTCCTGGGCAGATTCTTATAAACGAGGGTTAGCCATTTTCTTCACATTTTGAGCTTTGGACTTCGGATTTGGGAGCGATTTTTGGGGATTTTCAAGCTAATCGAGTGTGTAAGTGTTCTTCACCTAGAATTATATATGTTCCATGATTTTATCTTTGTTTTTATCATTTAAGTTGTGTTTTGGGTTGAAGAAAATGTTGGTTTTTGAAGAAAATTCTCAAAACGAAAATTCATGATTTGAGGGATGAAATGGTATAGGAATTTGGTAATTTTGTATGGTGGAACTCATACCGGAATGGGTATTCTGATTTTGTAAAATTTGACGGGTTCCGAGGTACGGGCTCGGGGGTCGACTTTTGGGTCGATTTTTATAATTTTGTAAAGATTGAAACTTTATTATTCGGAATAGTTCCTCATACAATTTATGTGTGTTTTGGAGTTGTTATAGTTGGATCTGAGCCGCCCGGATGTCTTTTCGCCCGAGAAGTCCATTTAGAGTACCGGGTCGTCGTCGAGGTAAGTATCTTGCTTAATCTTGTGTGGGGGAATTACCCCTTAAGATTTGGGTCTTCTATGTTGATTGTAGTCCGTGTGTGCGAGGTGACGAGTGCGTGCTCGGACTTATTTGTGGAAAGTTGACTCTTTAGGAATCTTAGGTCCTTATATTTGCCGAGTATGAATTGTCCTTAGCATGATTGAATTTCCTAATTTCTAGTTTCATCTTTATTTGCTTAAATGCGGAAGTTCTTACTTTTGGGTTTACTCTTATTGCCTATGTGACTCCTAATTGACTTATCTGAAGATTTTATTTCCTTTTACTGTCATGCTATGTCTTCTTAACTGTTTATCTCTAATAGTAATTATCTTCATCTCATTCTAGAATGGTTTGGTCTTGACTGAGGTTATGATTATTTTCACGTTGCTTGTCCTTAAATGAAATTGTTGAATACCCTTGATACTACCGACCTTAAAGGAAGTTTGGATAGACTATACCTTAGTTGACTTGCCCGTAAATAGAGATATCGGATTCGTGTTGATTTTTTGTTGTTAACCCGTGTAATTAGGTGCGACTGTTACATGCTATTTTTATCTTGAATTGTTGCCATTGTTGTTGTTGTACTTGTTGTGGTAATGCATGAGGTTTTTGCCGTGCGGTTGTTGATATGGGATTTGCACGAGGTTTCCTGTCGTGCCGTGTTTACTATTGATATTGCACATGTGGATTGATAAGGCGGGATATGAGATTGAGGGTTGTGCATGTGGAGAGATAAGGTGGGAACAAGTCTATGCATGTGTGGCGAAACAAGGTGGGCATATACTTTACTATTGCACACGTGGCGAGACAAGGTGGGCTATGTCAGGGATTGTTTGTGATACTTGTGTTGGCCTGGGGGCATTCCTTGTTGTTGATATTGTGTACTGGAACACTTACGGTGTGAGTTTATTTGTGTGGAAATTTATGAGATGAAAATGTACGTGTTGCCCCTTTCTTTCCTTATACTTATGGGTTGTTGAATCATGCTAGGACACTTGCACAAGCATACACGTAGTTAAGTACTAGTAATGGATTTAGGGCTCCTTGTTGTTGTCAAGTATAGATACTCTTGTTTTACTTACCGTATGGGTGGAGATGACCCAATTGGCACATAAGTCGTTCGTGCAGTTAGCACTTGAATGAGGGCGCAAGATACCAAGTGTTAGGGTTCGAATATGGGGACCCGTAAATGGTGATTTGTCCGAGGTTCGGAACCTCGTGGAGATGACTACGAATTTGATGTAGAAGTGGTTGAAGTTGTTGAGACATTACCTGTCCGTGTTGTATATTTACATTCCAGATTTGTTTGTGTTCTATTCAATCTTTGTGTTGTTTCATGGTTTCCGCTGATACTTATTGTTTTTTTTCTTTATCGAACTCACTGTATTGTTATCTATATTGCGTAGCCTTTATGTGTATATTATTTTTCCTCTTTATTCCTATATTGATACTTGTTCAGTTTATTAGACCAGTGGGTGTCTTGAATAGTCCTCGTCACTACTTCACCGAGGTTAGTCTTGATACTTACTGGGCACCGTTGTGGTGTGCTCATACTACTCTTCTGCACATTTTTGTGCAGATCCAGGTATTGATCGTTAGTAGTTGTGCGGACTCTTTCCGAGGAGACTCAAGGTAAACCTGTCGTTGCGCTCGCAGGCTTCGGAGTCACCTTCCTATTTTGCACTTACACTATTTTTGCTTACTTCCCAACGGTTGTAATTAGAAGTTGTAGTAAACTCTATAAAGCTAATGACTTGTACTACCGGGTTTTGGGAATATGCAATGTGTAAAGAATTATTTACTTTAGAAAAATATTAGATTTTATTATTATTGTTGTTATTCCGTGAGTATTAGGCTTACATGGTTCTTAAGACTAGGTGCCATCACGATACCCAACGGAGGGAAATTTGGGTCGTGACACATCTCTTGGCACAAACGCCGAAGGCAAGCAATCGTCCTCCACATAGAAGGACTTACTTGTGCCAAACACACCTGGTAGTGGAAACAGAACTCCGCAATAACAGAGTAAAGCTCTCTACTCAAAGAAAACGCACCCAAGGTAATGTCGTAAAAGGATACATGTAACAACAACAACAACAACAACCCAGTAAAATCCCACTAGTGGGGTCTGGGGAGGGTAGTGTGTATGCAGACTTTACCTCTACTCCGAAGGGGTAGAGAGGCTGTTTCGGAAAGACCATCGGCTCAAGTGAAAAAAAAGACAAAAGGAGACAATATCAGTATCACCACAAAAATCATAAGAAAAATAGGAACAGCATGAAATCCAGAAGAAAGATGCAAAGCAAAAGCAATAGCTAGTAAATAAGTCCGGCACTGAAAAGCGAAATAGTAAGACACGACATTGCCACTATCTAACTTAGATAAAAACTCTACCAGACTAGACTCACAATGGTACGAAGTAAGGCAAGACTCAACTACCTCCTAACCTACAACCCTAATACTCGACCTCCACATTTTCCTATCAAGTTTCATGTCCTCGAAAATCTGAAGCCTCGACATGTCCTGCCTGATCAACTCTCCCCAATACTTCTTCGGCCGCCCTCTACCTTTTCTCATGCCCTCCACAACCAGCAGCTCGCACCTCCTTAACGGGGCATCTGGGCTCCTCCTCTGTACATGCCCAAACCATCTGAGCCTCGCTTCCCGCATCTTATCATAAATGGGAGCCACGCGCACCTTCTCCCGAGTATCATCATTCCTAATCGTATCCATCCTAGTGTGCTCGCACATCTACCTCAACATCCTCATTTCTGCTACTTTCATCTTTTGGATATATGAGTTGTTAACAGGCCAACACTCAGTGACGTACATCATGGCCGGTCTAACCATCATTTTATAGAACTTACCTTTGACTATCGGTGTCATTCTCTTGTCACACAGGACTCCAGATGCTAACCTCCATTTCATCCATACTTCCCCAATACGGTGTGTCACATCCTCGTCGATCTCCTCTCCCCCCTGGATAACCGACTCAAGGCACTTGAAGTTGCCTCTACTTGGGATGACCTGTGAGTCAAGGCTCACATCCACGCCCACGTCTCCTGGCTTAGCATTGAACTTACACGCCTCACATCTAAAGGGATACGTGTAAAAGTATGTAAAATCCTCCCTGGGTAGGGTTACTAGCTCTGTTAGATCATGAGAAACAATGTTCAAATCTTGGTAGTGACAATCTTCCTTCACAACAGAAATACTGGAAGGACAGATGAAAGAAGGGTATCTGCAAATGGCCCACGTGCGAGGGTTAGCTAAAGGAAATTTCACTTCGAAGTCTTTTCTTGTAACAAGACTTCTAATGATGAGGATTCCCACTGTTGGAGGAGGAGCGTCCTCGGCTTTGATCTTGCTCTTTGAAGAGCTGGTGTTATTTTAAGAAGAAGCCATTATATGTTATAGATGAAGGAAAAGTTTTTTTGTTTGAAGGAAGTTAAAGAAAGTTTGAAGAACAATAAAGAGAGTTTGGAAAGTTATGGAGTATGAGTGAAGAAGGTTGATGAGTATAAGTAAAGGTTTAGGCGGCTAAATCTGTGTCCATAATTACCTCGATAACCGGCAAAAGATATGCTGAATCGTGGGATGATGCGTATTCGAGTAAATGCAGAGAGACGTGTGTCTAATCAACTGTCAGAAACTTTTTAGAAGGAATCATAGTAGTTCCCTCCAAAATAAGTGTTTCTACCAACTTCCCGGGGACACAAAGTTATGTCACCGGAAAGTAGGGGGACTATCTGTATACGGTAAAATACGCTATGCTAAGTGGCCGCTTAAGAGAGTGACACGTGGAACTTAAGACTTGGGATAGTTAGAACCGAAGACAATTATCTCGTTTGTCACCGGAAAGAATAATACTCATAAAGATGCAACAAATACCCTCCGACCGGTAGCATTTAATGGAGAATATTTCACAGCATTTAGTATGATGCCCGTTACAGAGAATTTGTAATTTATACTCACGGTTACACCTTCATCAATGGCCCTCATAATTGACATTAAAGAAAGACACGATCCTAGGACCTTGTCCCCTAGGCGTAGCTATAAATAGTGAGCTTTGTTATCATTGTAAAACACATGACTTTTCTGGCAAACTTATGTTATAACCAATTAAAAGCTTTATACAATTTTACTTTCTTGTTCCTTGGTTTCATCATTGTTGTGCCTGGAAGCTCTTCCCCCGGAATTATTATTTTTCGTGATTCCATCTTCATTTTTAAGGCTATAAGTATTCTGCATTTCTTTAATTATTTTATTATTTAAAGATTAAATTAATTCACTTGTCTAGAAACCACGTATAAATTTAACTGTACCGTTTTACGGGTAAACGCATGTAACCAATAAGAATTATATCTCTTTTTATGCAATGCATTTACATGTAAAACACATCCTTATAATAATAGTATAAATATAGATCTACATTTAAAGCATATGCAGAACGGTGCAGTAAGTTGATCTACTACAAAAGAAAAAAAATACAAACAATTATGTATATGCTTTAATCAGATGAAGGTGCAAATTTCAATTTAATAGTCTCTTGCTCTCAATAGGCTATTAAATTGAAATATTTCTCAATAGCTTCCCTTCAACATCTGTATAAATAGCCTCTTACTCTCCAATTATAAGCATCAATTCAAAACAGGGCAAGATTAAGAGCAGTATCCAGGTAGTTTCTTCTTCCCTTTTTGTGTTTTTTTTTTTACTTTGTGGTCCTTTTATATTATTATTATTATTACTATTTTGCAGGTCAATAGAGCAAAGATATGTTCTTGTTTAGCAAGATGATTCATACATGAAGAAGGTAGTCTTAGGGTGTGAGGGGATGAGTATTTATTCCTTGCATGAATATCGGGGAGATTACTCTCAATATGTCTCAACTACCGGAGAGATTACTCTCAATGTAACCTGACTATAGGAGAGACTACTCTCAATGTGGCTCGATTACCAGAGAGATTACTCTCAAAATGACCCGAATATCGGAGAAATTACTCTTCATGTGGCCCGACTACCAAAGAGATTACTCTCAATGTAGCTCGACTACCGGAGATATTACTCTCAAAATGACCCGACTATCGGAGATATTACTCTCCATGTGGCCCGACTACCGGAGAGATTACTCTCAATGTGGCTCGACTACCGAAGAGATTACTCTCAAAATGACCCGACTATCGGAGATATTACTCTCCATGTGGCCCGACTACCGGAGAGATTACTCTCAATGTGGCTCGACTACCGAAGAGATTACTCTCAAAATGACCCGACTATCGGAGATATTACTCTCCATGTGGCCCGACTACCGGAGAGATTACTCTCAATGTGGCTCGACTACCGAAGAGATTACTCTCAAACTGACCCGACTATCGGAGAGGCCAACTTAAGGTGCAAAGGGACTCATATGTCCACCTTAAGATTGGAAAGTTATAGTTCCTTTTAAGGAAAAACTCACGAAGAGGCCAACTTAATGTGCAAAGGGACTTATGTGCCTACCTTAAGATTGGAAAATTATAAAGCTTTAACTCGAAGACGACATCGACTTGACGACAGCGACTTGCTCACTTGGAAAACTTTGAAGATTTGGTGGACTTTGAAGAGTTCAACTCGAAGATTTGGAGGGCTTAAACAATTCAACTTTAAGATCGGCGAATTTGAAGATTGAAACTTGAAGACCGACGGACTTGAAGACTTCAACTTGGAGAGTTGGAAGGCTTAAATATTTCAACTTTAAGGCCGGCAAATTTGAAGACTGAAACTTGAAGACCGACGGACTTGGAGACTTAAAGGGCTTAAATATTTCAACTTGAAGAGTGGCGAACGTGAAGACTTCAACTTGAAGACCGACGTACTTGAAGATTTCAACTTGGAGACTTCGATGGCTTAAATATTTCAGCTTCTCTTTTGCTTTACATTGTCCGACTTTTATCTTAGTTGCATAATTTCAGCCTTGCGCGCTTGTAACAAAAGATTCATATCTTGTCGTGGGAGAGTCCAAATAATGAACCGTTTGATTTCTTGAAAAAGACTTAATATCTAAAATATATCCAAAAATTAGAATCAAACACCTTCATAATCGCCCCAGATAATATTTTTGAAACCAACTTTAGATTCTGCCACGTTGAAAAATTCAGATTTGCGCAGTCTCACTAAAAAATTGTATCTTTGTGTAAAAAAGTCAAAATCACGAACCGTTTGATTTTTTGAAAAAAAACTTGAAAATATATAACATATCCAAAATTCAAGATTTAATGTCTTAAGTATAGTTTCAGATAATAGTTCTAAATCAATATTAAATTCTGACATACCGACGATTTCAAATTTGCAGGACTTCACTAAAACTTTTGTATCTTGATGTAGAAACGTCGAAATCACGAACCGTTTGATATATGGGAAACTTAACTTACAAATATATAACATATCCAAAATGCAAAATTTAATGCCTTAAGGATAGTTGCAGATAATATTTCGAACCCAATACTAAATTCTGACACACCGACGATTTCAAATTTGCGCGACTTCGCCAAAAGTTTGTATCTTGGTATGGAAGACTTGAGATTGTAAGACTTTTTAATTGTCAGAAATTGAAATTCAAGAGCTTCATTCTCACCAAACATCTTGGGTTCAAGTTTCACTGAATTTGAAACGTCGTGAAGACACACTAAAAAACTTGTAGGTTTAGTGAACATGAAGGCATAGTGAATCCTTGGACTTCAACGCAAATGCTTGGAAACCTCTAAAACATAATTAATCATTTACTTGAAGACACCAATTTACCATAGCGGCTTGCGTCCCTTCAAATCAAATGGGATCCAAAGTTTAACAAAAGAATGGTATCTCAACTTGATTTTCAAGTGCCGATTGAATTGGTTACATTCCATCATACTTCATTCGGACAACAATTGGGGGATTATGTATATTTTGAACTTATGCGACTGAACTCAGAATGAAACTCTAAGATGCCTACGTATCTCGGTGAAGAGGATCAATTTATACCGTAGCTCAGAATAGGTGGATTTTTTTTATATTTTTTTTTATGTCCTAACTTTTCCTAGTCCGCCTCTTTCGAGGTTTTCAACCAAGCGGACTTTTTTTTGGGTCGTACACAGTTTATACTCTTGCGGGCCAGGAGTGTAGGAACATGCAGTTTAGGCTCATGCGTCAAGGAGCATTATAACTTCAAGGATACTACTTCTTCATAAACTTGCCATTGATCGGGCCGATTCTCATGCCATCTGCATCAACCAGCTTGTAAGCCCCACTTGAGTAAGCTTCTTGTACAGCATATGGCCCATCCCATTTTGAAGTGAACTTCCCTACAGGTTTATGGGAAGTAATAATGGGTCTTTGTATGGCAAGGACTTGATCTTCTACTTGAAAGGACCTCGAGCGAACTCTTTTATTTAAGATGCGAGACAATCGAGCTTAATAACATTCAAGACTCTGTTAAGCTTACAACCTCTTTCCATCAAAAGCCTCCAACTATGCTAATCGAAGTCGAGCATTTTCTTCATCACTGATCCCTTCTTGAATAGCCAGTCGTAATGAAGGTATTTGACGCTCAAGTGGCAAGATGACTTCGACTCCATAAACGAGTGAATAAGGAGTCGCTTGTGTTGGCGCGCGGTGAGTCATCCTATATGCCCATAGAGCTTCTTCCATATGGTCATTCCAATCTCGTTTGGATTTGGAGACGACTTTATTTAGCAAGTTGCATAGAGTTTTGTTGAATGCTTCAGCTAGACCATTGGCGGCAACGTTGTACATCGAAGAGTTATGTTGCTTGAACCCAAAGAGATCACAAACCTTGTTCATCAACCTATTATCAAATGGATTTTTGTAATCAATTATTATGTAACGAGGAATGCCAAAGCGATAGATTATGTTTACTCGGATGAAACTTGCAACATTTTCCTTTTTTACCTCCTTAAGAGCAACAACTTCAGCCCATTTTGAGAAGTAGTCAGTTGCAGCCAAGATGTATATGTGCCCACTGGAGGACTTTGGCGTGGTCCAACAACATCCGATCCCCAAGCGTCAAACGGCCAGGATATAACAATCGGGTGCAACACTTCAGGAGGTTGGTGAATAAAATTCGCATGGAATTGAAAAGCCTTTCATCTTCGAGCGTAGTCCAAGCAATATTTTACCATTGTTGGCCAATAATACCCCATCCTTTTTATATGGAAGTGTAGCTTTGGTCCTAACTGATGTGACCCACATACCCCAGAATGTGCCTCTTGCAAAGCTTGGAGTGCTTCTTCTTCCCCTAAGCATCGTAAGAGTACTCCCTCGAACGACCTTCTGTATAGAGTATCTTTGTAGTAAAGGAAGAGAGGTGCACGGCGATGGATTTCAGTCCTTCTCCTCGGATTTTCTGGAAGTATCCCATAGCATAAGTAGTCGATAATGGGTTGTCGCCATTCTTCTTTCTCAACTTCAGAAAATACGACAAGATGCTTGAGTTCATTTTCTTCACCTTCGGCCTCATTTGGCGGCAGTACTACCCATTTTTGGCCGACAGTAACTTGCGCTTGATCAGGCAAGGTTACTGATGAAGCTAGGGCAGCTAAAGCATCAGCCTTCTTATTTTCTTTCCTTGGCACATGCTGAATAGTCACATCACCGAGCCACCCTATTAAATTTTTAGCGTAATAATGATATGGGCGTAGTTCAGGCTTCTTGACCTCGTAACTACCTAGAAGCTGATTGACCAGTAACTGAGAGTCACCAAAGACTTGCAATTGTAACCGTTTCATTTCGACAGCCATTTCAAGCCCAAGTATTAGTACTTGATACTCAGCAACATTGTTAGAGCAGAGTTGCGTCAACGTAAAAGAGTAAGGCAGAACTTCACCTTGAGAAGTGACAAATACTACACCAGCACCAGCTCCTCCGCGATGTGCAGCACCGTCAAAGTACATCTTCCATGAATATTGAACTTCAATGACCATTGGGTCCTCATCAGGTAGTTCGTCAGTTAGCTCCCAATCATCAGGTATAGGGTGATCTGGCAAAAAGTCTGCCAATGCTTGCCTTTTTACAGCCTTTTGAGGGATGTAAAAATCTCTAATTGTTGAAATTGGAGGTACCATCTCGATAGTCGATCACTAAGAACAGGTTTTGACATCACGAATTTGATGGGATTTGCTTTAGAAACAAGACGGACAACATGAGCTTGAAAGTAGTGCTTCAATTTTTGAATTGAGAAGACTAGTGCCAAACACAACTTTTCAATTGGCGAATAATTCAGCTCATTTGGTGTCATCATTCTGCTCAAGTATTAAAGAGAGTTTTCTTTCCCCTCACTGTTTTCTTGGGCCAACAGTGCTCCAACAGACCTTTCTTGCGCCACAATGTATAGTATTAATGGCTTTACAGGTACAAGAGCTGTTAAAATTGGAGGTTTCATCAAGTAAGTTTTGATACTTTCAAAGGCATTGTTACAAGCTTGGTCCCACTTGAAAGGAACGCCTTTCTTCATGAGGCGACTAAATGGTTGGCATCTTCCAGCTAGGTTCGAGATGAATCTTCTAAGGTATGCTAGTTTTCCTTGCAGGCTTTTAAATTCATGAATATCCCGAGGCTCAGGCATTTTCAAAATTGTGTCTACCTTGGCTTGATCAATTTCGATCCCTCGAAGCCGAACAATGAAACCCTGGAACTTTTCGGAGGTAACTCCAAAGGCGCATATGGATTCATCCTAAGTTGGTATCTTCGGAGCAACTCAAACATCATTCTCAAGTCTTTCAAGTGGTCTCCCTTCTCTCTTGATTTTACCACCAAGTCTTCAACATATCATTCGATATTCTTGTGGAGAAGATCGTCTAAATATTCTGCATAGCCCTTTGGTAAGTAGCACCAGCGTTCTTCAAGCCAAAAGGCATTACCCTGTAGCAATAAATACCCTTGGGGGTGTGCAATGCAGTAAGCTCTTCATCTTTTGGTGCCATTCGAATATGGTTATAGCCTGACGAACCATCCATAAACGACATTTCCTCATACCCAGTAGTAGAACCGATCATCAACTCTGGAATAGGAAGCGGGAATTCATCTTTGGGACACGCATCTTCGAGATCCCTGAAGTCGACGCACACTCGAATCTGGCCATTCTTCTGTTTTACAGGGACAATACTTGAAAACCACGTTGGGTATTTAACTTCCTGAATAAATCCAGCTTCAAGGAGTTTGTTAACTTCGGTTTCAATCAGGGAACCAAGTCCGGCCTAAAGCGCCTTTGAGCTTGCTTAACAGGACGAGCGCCATTTTTTACCGCAAGGTGATGGACTGCCACTTTGGGGTCCAATCCATGCATTTCTTTGTAACTCCAAGAAAATACATCCCTAAACTCCTTAAGTAACTCAATATAAGTGCTTTATGCATCAACTTCTAGTAAAGCACTTAGGTAGGTGGGTCTGTTGCTACCCAATTTTTTCTCAAACTATTTTAAAATTGCATATATACCTTCAAAAACATGTTTTCATAGCAATTGGTATTTTACTATAATTTTTTCATAATTTTATTAATTTATTTTAATTTATCCAGTATTTTATTTCTAATAATTATTTAGAAAATTGCATTACAAACAATTTCAAAAGTATTTCTTGATTTAATTTATTATTTAGGGTCATACTAAGACCAAATTAATTCACAATTAGTCAAATTGGCACTCTTTGGCTATGATTGCAATAACTTTGCAATTATAGCTCAATCATATGTTTTATACTATTTTTATCCAGTAATTTGTCATTTTGTATTTTTTTGCAAATCAGTAATTTAAATTTATTTTTCTAAGCATCAATTTCATTTTATACAATTATTAGCTATTTTTATAAATTGTTTTATCTAATTTAATTAGGTATTTAACAGCTAGCCCCTTTTATTTCAACTATAGCCTAAAATTAGCGTAATCCATAACCCAATTAAATAACCCAACAGACCCCCAAGCCCAAGCCTAAAACTACCCGACCCAATCCGGATTCAATCTCGACCGTTGATCAAATTTGATCAACGGTCCAAATAATCCCGTCCTAAAATAAACCTAATGACTACCCTCCCCCTCTCTCATTTTCCCCTCGCTCACTTTGCCGCCTCAAGCTCTCGCATATCCTATCTTCTCTCAACCTAACCCTAGCCTCCTTCAACCACCGCCTCCCTCTCCGGCTATCTCCGGCAACCACCTTTCAACCCACCCCCTCAAATGGTTTCCCCCTCGCCTTGCTCATCATCTCTGAGGCCTTCAAGGGCTCTGGGCCATGCCAACTTGTGTCTAGCGTTGCTGTTTTGGTTGTTCATGACTTCTCTTTGCTACGATCTTTGGAGTTTATAGCGGGTATTTCCGTTTCTATTTGTGTTTCCTTTGAAACCCTAGCATTTGTTTGAATCTCTTAGATCTGTGCTCTTTTTAACGATTTAAGTCTGTTTCTTTCTATGTTTTACACTATTCTCAAACTTCTTTTGAAAAATCATCAACTTTAAGTCGTTTTTACTTTCTTTAAAGTTAGGGTTTCTCAGAATCCTTCTACACTTGTTTAAACTGATTTTTCTTTATGTTTAAACTTTTTCCTTGCATATCTTGACTGATTCTATGTTCTTACTGCTTTTTTGACTCGCCTCTGTTAAAAGCCCTAAGTTTTAGATCTTCTTTGCTTTGGTTCTGTGTGTTAGCGTGACTACTCGACTCTTGTTAAGTTTCTGTGGTTACCATGCTTCGAATGGGTTTTTACTGAGTCTTTAGCCTACTTGTATCACCTATGTGTGATTGTATTCATCTGGATTTGTTCGTCTCTTGCCTCTTTCTGTCAATATTGTTGACCTTGTCTGTTTGCTACGACTGTTTGTCCTTCCCTATTTATATATTGAAATATAGAATCATAACCCTCTCTTAATTTGATTCTGATTTCCTTATTTGATGGTTTGATTGAAAGGTTTTCTTTTAAAACCCTAAAATTCTACTCATCTGTTTAAATTAACTGATTCCATTACCTTATTTGCTGTAGTACTTTATTTTTTTACTGAATCATTCCTTAAGCCTTGATTCTTTACTTACTAGTCATGTACTGATTTTCTCTTGCCTTATATGATACTGGTTCTTACCGTTTAAATTAAACTCCCTTAACTTAAGGGAGTACTTGCCTTGATAGCTGACTGATTGATTCTGAGTTCCTTAATTACCATGCTACTATGATTCTTACCTTATTTTACTACATGTTTTCAACTATAAATACTCTATTCTTTCACTAACACAAACACACGAACTAATCTGTTCAACTCTCTCTCTCACACAACTAAAAACTCTCTGCTCTTTTTTTTTCTGTGCTAGTTACTACTATTCAAAGTTAGTCGGCTGCAAGCCAAGGCTAACTATTGTGCATCTCCTACTTCCTGTTTGTGTTACTGCTTTCTTCACTTCACTGGTATGTTCTAATTCAAATTTCAGTTCTCAAACCAACATGTTTCTACTACTGTTGCAATTCATTGTGTTTCTAATTTGCTTTTACTTATTATTTTGTTGATCAACATGTAACTAGGATCCTGAACTCCATACACATGATAAGTTATACTCTATTTGTCATAATCATCATGTCTTTATGTACTTGATACATGTTCTGTGTGAATATTCATGCCTATGTTTGGTACATTAGTTTGATTAGGGTAAATCCTAATGTCTTGAACTATTTGGTCCTGTTATGTTAGTATAATCCTATACCCTACTATATCCCCCAATCCCCTGAATCCTTAGGAACTTCTGATTGTGTACTGGCCTACTACATGTTTGCCCTCACATGCTCTGTATTTGTCCCTCAAATCCCATTACCCCTGCTTGTGATTGTTGGACTATTCCTGGTCCTTTGTGTGATGTTGAACTTGTTGGTGTTCCTGCCCTTTTTAGTGGTTAAACTTCTTTCTTATAAAACTATTTCAATCAAGTTTCCCTCTTCAAAATTGTTTTCTTACTTACCCTTTTCAAAACTATTTTCTTACTTACCCTTTTCAAAACTATTTTCTTACTTAACCTTTTCAAAACTATGTCGAGCACTCTCACTCTACTCTTAGATCATTAAGTTGTGCCCCCCTCTGTGTGAGCATTGCCTTGGGACCCTTGAGATCCCTCTGAACTTTGACACACAAAAGATGGCCATTCCACACTGCACTTACTCTCTATCTTGATTATGAAATCTGGGTGTGAGCACTGCCCGGGATCCCTTGAGGTCCTTAGGGAACTCTGACACATCCGAATTGTTAAAAGGTTGTGAAACATTACTTGGCATTGAGAACATGGAGATCTGGGCCTATACTGTAGGCTCCCTATAGTTAACTTCTTATTTTCTTTGCTTTCAGTTATGTAATTCCTATTCAATGGTCTGTAATAAATAATCGTAAACAACTCGGGGGTTGGATAGTGAAAAGGGGTGGGTAATATGCGTGTTGTAGTGTAAGCAAGGGTAAAAATCATGCTTCCTAGGTTTACTCTCTCTATGCGCAATAACAGCCATGTTAAGGTACAACATGCCAAGCATGCCATGCATTAGATATCATGCTATTTAGGATTTATATGTACTGTTTTCAGCATCTCATCATCACTTGGAAATCCTTTCTATAGGGAAAATAATACCAACAAAATAAATTTCTATTATGTGGTTTTGCCTTATAAATATATGTTCTGAAACTTCATTTAAAAATCCTGTCTTAGGATAAATGTGTTGCACTCATCATGCTGCAAATATGCTCACCACTTAGAAAACCTATTTTTTTTAGATAAACAACATTAAAAACTGTCACCTATGTTATACCTAAAACTGTGTATAATGTTGTGATTCTATGTGCATTTATATATCATGTTTTAGCAACTTCATATGCATCATTATGCATTAGACATCATGTTATAGGATCGTACTCATTTAACTACACTTAGTCTAAATAAAGATGTATAAAACAGTCCTCCTGTTCTAACAAACTGGTAATTAGTCTCTGAATATTTGCAACACTTAGAATTGCATGCTATTAGGTATAACGACCTGAAATTGACATCATAACTGCTACACACCTAGGCAAGTGTCCTAGGTGATCAGCCATAAAGAAATAAAACTAGAATTGTTCTTTGTGAATAGTGTTCAACTGTTAGCATGTTTAAAACCAGTAGGCAAGCCTGATTAAGATTTCCTCTCTGAGTTATGCAATAAATTTGTCTTTGTGTTATCACTTAGATACCATGCTTAGGATCTGAACCTGAATCTGGACCTTAACTGTGTATGAGTCATGTTTTTTATGTGTACTATGTGTGGAGGTATACTTGAGCCTTTTATTTGCTTTCCATGCTCCCCTTAATTGAAGTCCTATATGTTTATTATGTGTCGCCTTAGTAATTTTTACCTTTAAAACCTGAGGGTCTGCCTAGCACCTCCCTTATAGGATAGAAGTCCTAAATTCCTCCGGGACTGATAGGAAGGGATGGGTAACATCATACAATAGAGGTCGAGACCAACACTCGATTTAGTTACTTTCACGGGGTGGGAAAGGGTAGAATATGGATATGATGACCGGTGCGCTAATACCACGTGTAGCCCCTCTTCGAGGAGTGTCATACCGTGTATTACATTGATGTGATCCATATTATAATAAACCTAGGATACCCTTTATATGCTTAGATCGTAATCCTTTCAAAATCTAACCTTCTTTACTATTTTCAAACATTTGCATGCTTAAGACTTAAATCCCTTTTTATTTGAGCCTTTATTTGTTTGTTTGCTAAGCCGTACAAATTCACCAAAGCTGTTTGTCCAGCAACCACACTTGTGGATCCTGAGGGGTGCCTAACACTTTCCCCTTAGGATAATTTCAAGCCCTTACTCTATATCTGGTTAACAACGTAGTTGTAAATGAACCCATTTGGTGTCCTAACGCACCTTTAAAAATTGTTAGGTGGCGACTCTCAAAAATACAAACCCCTTACAAAAGGAAAGAGTTATCTCAACCAAATGTCATAAACCTGATCTCCGCGAGGAAAGAGGGGGCGCGACAGCACAGCAGACTCTACTGGGGATTATAGGCTTTTACCATTACAAAACGCTTTGTGAATTTGTCCGAGTATGCTTTGTTCGATATTTTCTCCTTTCCTTTTCCCCCCTCTATGTGCAATTAATTATTTATCTTTTTCGAATATTTATTCCCTCCAAATAGCAAAACTGACATGTTTCTTTATTTTCCTTTATAACCGCTTTAAATCATAACTGTGGTATTTACCGCTTTCATAACGTGCAAATACATGACTACATGTTTTACTGTTTATTGCATAATCATGATTCAACATCATACTCCACTCGTTCCAAACAAAATATTATAGCAACGCTTGATGAGTGGTTGCGCTCTTCCTATATTATTACCCCCTAAATTCGGAAAGGCTTATTTGCGGTAAAACTAGTCGACCAGCAGTGCAGTCGACGGTTCCGTGTCTTTCCCTCTTGAGTTGTCCGCTCGAGGGTACCAGTCTAAAACCTCATAGAAACCTTACTCCGTTATGTTGTTTCATGCATCATGGTCAAACCTAGCCATGCTAAAGTGTGGTCCGCACGATAGCTTTTAAGATTGCCTTGTCCAAAAGTCCACTAGGTTTCCCTAAACCCAAAGGGACATCATCACGTTCTGTGCAATTATTTGGAGAACTAAATGCTTTATGCTAATTGTTGATGTTAAATAGTCGAGTCCGGTGGGGGTCAGGGTCTAATCATGTTTGCCTTGCAGAAATATGAGGCACGAAGTCCCCATATTCGGCATGGTCTCCAATATCCATCCAAGATTGCTAAGTTGGTGGGAAGATTTACATTCTAGTGACAAAACTCTCGTCAGAAAATACTTGGGCAATCTACCATCTCTCCTAGAAATCCAGCCTAACAACATGATAATAGAGGTTGCTACCCTGTTCTGGGATTGTGAAAGGTCCGTGTTCCGCTTTGGGGACATTGAAATGACATCTTTGCTGGAGGAAATAGGAGGAATGGCTGGCCTAGTATGGGAAACCCCGGGGTTGCTAATGCCTGAGAACCGCATAGGAAAAGGCTTCCTCAAAATGATGGGTCTGAGGAAGAATGCAGAAATGGTATGCTTAAAGGAGTCATACATTCCTTTTGACTATTTGTATGAAATGTGCGGCCACAACAAATCATACCGTACCTACCACGACGAGTTTGCCATCACATCCTTGGGACACATCCATCGTAGAGTATTCGTCTTCATGTTTTGCTTCTTGGGTCTGATTGTGTTTCCAATGAAGAATGAGAGAATCCACACTAGACTGGCCATGGTAACCAAGACGCTAATGGAAGGAATTGGTGGGCAAAACTTCAGCATTGTGCCCATGATCATTGCAGACATATATCGAGCCTTGGAAAAGTGTCAACGAAGGGCAAGACACATCGAATGCTGAAATCTACTACTTCAGCTTTGGCTCGTGGAACATCTCCAAAAGGGCGAATACCGACAAGAAATTCATCGAAGAGTTTGGGATGACCACATCGCTTTCCACCATCCAAAGCAAATGAATTACATCCCCGATATGTTTGCTCAACCTGAGAACGCCAAATGATGGGTCGAGCTCTTTGATAATCTGACTGAAGAATAGGCTCAGTGGATGTTCGAGTGGTTTCCGATAGAGGAGTTCATCTCCCATTCCACAGATGCACTGTTCCTAATACTAATTGGTCTAAGATAAACATACCCTTACGTCCCTCTTCGAGTTATGAGGCAAGCGGGTAGGAAGCAAGTCATACCCAGAGTCGACAAGATGAGCCATCTTCGAGCTGACTTCCAAAATGACGATAGTCCTCACAAGTGCCAAGCCCAGCACATGTGGCACTGCAAGATTGTAATGGAGAAGGACACCATCGAGGCAGACAGATATCATGTCAGTTGTACCCCTTTCTATCCTAGTTGGTTAACAGAAAATTGGGGTGGTCTGAGCGAGCCAGGGTTGTTCAGGGCCATAGGGTTATAGATGAAAAGGCCGAGGCACAAGTTAAATACAACCAGCTGCGCAAGAATATCCGTGAGTGTGAGGATGAGCACCGTGAAATATATGAGTCTAGCCAAAAACTTATCGAGGAATGGAAAGATATGGCTATCAGCACCAACAAAAGGTTAGGGTATTTGGAGCAAGGCATAGTGGAGCTGGAGGAAAAATTTCTCAAAAGGGTTGAAGACTGTCAAAAGGATTAAGGGACCGAAGGAGGACATCTAGCCAGAGCATACCTGTTGCTGGGACTTTGCGAGTTGGGAAACTGTATGAGGGAAGAAAGAATGCCGAGTCTGGGGAAGGTCCTTTTGGGACCAAGTAGATAGAATGTCTTTCTTTTACTTTATCGATGTAATAAGGCCAATGGCCATTAGTGACCTTTACTTCCTGTTTATTTAGTGTCGTTTTGGGATTCGTCTATTTTCTTATCAATAAAATGAGGCATTTAGAATCTTAAGTTCTCCAAATCAATTTGTCGCTAGGCCTACCTCGGGCACAAAAGAGGTCCCCAAATTAGGACGTGATTTACATTCCCGCACTATGTGTTTAAATACCGCAATAATTTCCATAATCCTCACTAACTTGGCTACCTTTTGTTTTTGTTTTCCTCTTTCTTTATTTATTTATTCCCCTCCCCAAAGGTTAGTTCGTGCACTCTGGCATCATCATCCTATCTTACAAGATCCAGGGGCCCTCCACCCTCTCCTCCTCTTAGTCCTCCCAAAGGCAAAAAGAAAATGGAAGATTCAGGAAACAACAGAAATGAGAATGTGGTTGAACGGGTAGAGGCCACTGATGGCCAGGGTATTCGGATTCAGAATAAAATTGTGTCGCAGTTGGAACGGAAGTTGTCAAAGTTTCAAGAAGAGCTTGATCAAGTTCGAAATCTGTCAAACCTATCATTCTCCCTCAACGTCCCTGACGTCAACATCCAGAATCCTACACCTCCTCAAAACATCCCAAAGCAGCAAAATCATCCCGCAACAAAATCATCGCAACACCCCACCAAAGAACCAAACTCTTCCAGCGCAATGCAACGCCTGCCACACTCCAAATAACACTCCATTGCTTATCTTAGAACCTCAGAACTCCACAAATGACCATTTCCACACTCATGCGCCAGGCCACCATAACAATCCCATCTACGTGGAGACCATGCCACACTCCACTCCCCCTACCACATACACACTTGAGTCTGACGAAATGGACCTGTTTATCAAGAACTTGGACGAGGAACTTAGGAAGCTGACCAGCCGGGTTCAAGGCATCGAGGGAATCAAGGGAGTCGAAGGGTTGAACTATGAAGATCTCCTGCATACAGCCCGATGTCGAACTGCCTGAGGGATACAAACCTCCTAAGTTTGAAATGTTTGATGGTACAGGTGATCCAAGGGTCCATTTGAGAAATTATGGTGACAAGCTGGTTGGAGTAGGGAAGGATGAAAGGATCCGCATGAAGCTGTTCATGAGGAGCTTGAAAGGAGATGCGTTGTCTTAGTACATCAACCAAGATCCCAAGAAATGGTCGAATTGGGTGAGCATGGCATCTGACTTTATGGACAGATTTAGGTTCAACACAGAGAACGCACTAGACATGTTCTATATTCAGAATTTGAAGAAGAAGCCCACGGAGACATTTTGCGAGTACGCTACTCGCTGGAGGTCCGAAGCTGCCAAGGTCAGGCCCGCCTTAGAAGAGGAATAAATGAACAAGTTCTTACCAGGACCCGCAGTACTATGAACGATTGATGATGATCGAGAACCACAAATTCTCCGATATTATCAAGCTGGGGGAGAGAATCGAAGAGGGTATTAAAAGTGGTATGGTCACAAACTTTGAAGCCTTGAAAGCTACAAATAAGGCTTTGCAGTCTGGTGGTGTGTCTAAGAAAAGAGACGCGGGAGCCTTAATGGTTGCACAAAGAGCCAAATCCCCACTCAAATACCAAACTTACCAAACACCTCCACTCACATATCAACCAATCCCAAATTAACAAGCACCCTCAACCTCATACCAAGCTCCACCACCCACTTATAAATCACCTCCACCACCAAATTATCAATCACCTCCACCGCCGACATATCAACCTGCTTCACCCAGATACTCTCAACCCGCTCCTGTCTACCACACTTACAATTCTCAACCATTCCATTTCCAATCACCCCATGCACGCCAAAACTTCCCTAGACCTCGTCCTAATTTTTATCGCAGACCTCCAAAACAGTATACATCCATCACTGAACCCATCGACCAACTGTATGAGAAGCTCAAAGCTGTTGGTTATGTCACCCTCATCCCTGCCGCAACCCCTGAGAATCCTTCTCAATGGGTCAACCCAAACAAGTCCTGTCCATACCACTCCAGCATAAAGGACACACCATCGATGAATGCCGCTCTTTGAAGGATAAGATACAGTCCTTGATTGACAACAAGGCCATCGTGGAAAAGGAATTCACTCCAAATGTCCGAAACAATCCTCTTCTGGACCACAAGGGTGGAGGCATCCACTTGATTGAAATAGAAGACGACTGGGTCCCCGAGGGGTCAATCGGGTTGATCCTGGAAGGCGATGACCCAAAGAAGCCAATGGTTACTCTCAACCCAATCATAGTCCAGATTCAGCCGTCTACGGATGCTGAGTTAGATATGTCTGTACCTCTCGAGTATGAAGTGGCGCCACCTGCAAAGACACCGGTACCAATTGAGGTTGCCACCTTACCATCCCAGGCACATGTTCCATTCGAAGTGAGGGCAGTTGCACCAATCACGGTGGTGATATCGACCACGCCACCTTTCTATACAAATGTTGTACCATGGGGCTATACAGTCGAGATGAGAAGGAAAGGCAAAGTCAAGACTAAAGAAGTTGTTGCAGGACAGGGTATGACAAGAACTGGTAGAGTCTATACCCCTAAACATCTGACTGAATCTAGCAGGCAGGCTTCCAATCGGCATCCCATT
This sequence comes from Nicotiana knightiana, assembly GCA_005239525.1. NCBI lineage: Eukaryota > Viridiplantae > Streptophyta > Magnoliopsida > Solanales > Solanaceae > Nicotiana > Nicotiana knightiana. Next base: position 11,898 of record MDKJ01088095.1, on the reverse strand, counting down.
ATCGAGACAGGTCCGAACGACCTTTGGATGAAAGTACAGGCCAATAAGTATTTGGTCATCGATCAGCTGAACAAGACGCCAGTGCAAATATCCATCCTCTCTTTGCTGCAGAATTTCGAGACACAGAGGAATGCTTTATTGAAGGTGTTGAATGAAGCCTATGTGCCAAACAACATCACTAGCGGGGAAATGGCCAATATGGTAGGCTAAGTGCTAGAAAGACACAAGATCACATTTCATGAGGACGAGCTGCCACCTGAAGGGCTGGGTCACAACAAAGCACTACACGTCACCGTGTAATGCGAAGATTATTTCATCACCAGAATCCTGATCGATGGAGGATCCAGTCTTAACATATGTCTGTTGATAACGCTTAAGAAACTAGGTAAAGGGCTGCATGAGATAAAGGACAGAGCAATCAATGTGAAAGATTTTGATGGATCTCAAAGGTCCACCATTTGTGAGATAAGCTTATTCTTGCAAATGGGACCAACCCGGTTCGAGGTTGACTTCCAAGGGATAGATGTGCCATCGTCCTACAATCTATTATTGGGATGACTCTAGACCTATGTTGTTGGGGCCGTAGCATCAACGCTACATCAAGTGGTGAAGTTAGAGTGGAACCACCAAGAGGTGATTATTCATGGTGACGGTAGCAACCTTATTTACAGTCGCCAGACTATCCTAGTGATTGAAGGAATAAGGAAGCCAGGCAGAGAAACTTACCACCACATTGAACGGGTCAACACTATCGACAAAGACAAATGGTGGGATAGCAAGATCGCAAGTATGATGAATTGGTGAGGGTACGAGCAAGGTAAATGGCTCGGCAAGAACCTTCAGGGGATCTCCAAACCTATAAAACTCAAGAAGCACGACGCCACTTTCAGTTTGGGATACGAATACACTTGGGAAGAATTCAAAAATTGGTCGCCACCATGGCGTGGTACTTATTACCCTTTAGAGCAACCAATACTGCATCTGGAGCAGACCTTCCAACATGCCGACGCTATTTATGGATCAGACGAAGAAAAAGCACTTGCAGCAATGAGGAACTTGTTTCTGGAGGACAGTGATATGGACTGTTGTGTTATTCTCGATGAGGAGGGGGAGGAAGGCCCCTCCATACAGGCTGTGAGCAGAGGGACGTACCTCAAGAATTGGACTGTTAGGACAACCAAAGCCCAACGAGCCTCGGGGTAGCAAGGCTAAAATGAGCGATATTCATTATTTTTCTTTACAAAATGATTTTGTTTTTCGCATTTTAATTCCTGCAATAAGATCTTCAATGTTCAAAACAATCATTCAATTTATCAAAAGCATTTTTAAATTTTTCTTATGACAAAATATTTATTGTTATCATTTTTCTCTCATTACTTTACCTATACAACATTACTATTACATGTCTTAATGAACCGATGACTGTGACATGCAACGAGACAACGCAGCAAACGGGCGTGGATTCAGAAGAAGATGACATACCTGATGAGATTGTCGAAGAAGTTGAGAATTTTGAGAACAGACCTAAGTCTAACCTGGACGAGACTGAAATCATCAACCTGGGAGATTCAGAAAACATCAAGGAAACATGAATCAACATTCATTTGTCGCCGTCAGAAAAGAAAGAATACGCAGAATTTCTAAAGAAGTATGGGTACATATTCGCCTGGTCGTACGACGACATGACTGGTCTAAGTACGTCTATTGTGGCTCACAGATTTCCAACCAATCCAATGTGTCCACCGGTAAAACAAAATCTTAGGAATTTCAAACCCGACATGAGTTTGAAAATCAAAGAAGAAGTCACAAAGTAGATCAACGCTAAGGTTCTCAGGGTAGTTGAGTACCCGACATGGTTATCCAACATTGTGCCAGTACCAAAGTAGGATGGGAAGGTCAGAGTCTGTGTCGACTACCGGGATCTCAACCGGGCTAGTCCGAAAGACGACTTCCCTAATCCTGATTGACAATTGCGCCAAGCATGAACTACATCATTCGTGGATTGCTTCGCTGGTTATCATCAGATCTGGATGGATGAGGAAGATGATGAGAAAACGACTTTCATTACACCGTGGGGAGTGTACTGTTACAAGATGATGCCATTCGGCCTGAAGAATGCAGGGGCCACCTATATGAGGGCTATGGCCACCATCTTCCATGACATGATTCACAAGAAGATCGAGGTATACGTGGATGATGTTATTATCAAGTCTAGGAAAGCCACTGCCACATAGAAGATTTGAGAAAGTTCTTCAAAAGGTTGCAGAAATACAATTTGAAGCTGAACCCCGCGAAGTGTGCATTCGGGGTTCCTGCTGGAAAGTTGCTCAGGTTCATTGTCAGCCGCCGAGGGATATAATTGGATCCGTCAAAGGTCAAAGCCTTTAAAGAACTACCACCGCCAAGGAACAAGAAAGATATGATGAGTTTCTTGGGGAGACTTAATTACATCAGTCGATTCATAGCACAGTCTACAGTTATCTGTGAGCCGATCTTCAAGATGCTGAAGAAGGACGTCGCAACAAAGTGGACCGATGATTGTCAAAAGTCTTTCGACAAAATCAAGGCATACCTGTCAACACCACCAGTCTTGGTACCGCCTAAGACAAGTAGACCTCTGTTACTCTACCTTGCAGTGTTAGATGGAGTTTTCGGCTGCGTTCTGGGGTAGCACGATGAAACAGGAAGAAAAGAGCAAGCCATTTATTATCTCAGCAAGAAGTTCACTACGTACGAGGCTAGATATTCTCTATTGGAATACACTTGTTGTGCTTTGACTTGGGTAGCTTAGAAGCTGAGGCATTACTTATGTTCCTACAAATGTATCTCATATCGAGAATGGATCCATTGAAGTACATCTTTCAGAAGCCCATGCCCACTGGCAAGCTAGCCAAGTGGAAAATCCTGCTGAGTGAGTTCGATATTATCTATGTGACTCAGAAAGCAGTCAAGGGACAAGCACTGGCAGACCATCTTGCTGAGAACCCTATAGATGGAGAATACGAACCTCTAAAAACGTATTTTCCTGATGAAGAGGTATCATTCATAGGATAAGACATTGCAAAATCCTATGAAGGTTGGATAATGTTCTTCGATGGAGCAGCGAACTTCAAAGGAATTGGCATTGGACCAGTCCTAATATCATAAACCGGTCAGCATTATCTGGTATCTGCCAAACTCAAATTCCCTTGCACCAACAATATGGCAGAGTATGAAGCTTGTATATTAGGGCTCAACATGGCCATTGACATGAACGTCCAGGAGCTGTTAGTGATTGGTGACTCAGATTTGCTGGTACATCAGGTACAAGGAGAATGGGCTACCAAGAACTCCAAGATACTGTTGTATTTGCACCACGTACAGGAATTAAGAAAGAGATTCATGAAGATAGAATTTCGGCATGTCCCCAGAATCCAGAATGAGTTCGCCAATGCATTGTCTACTTTGTCCTCAATGATCCAACACCCGGACAAGAATTTCATTGATCCTATTCCCATAAATATCCATAATCAGCCATCTTATGGTGCCCATGTCGAAGAGTAAGCAGACGGAAATCCTTGGTTTCATGACATCAATGAGTATTTGGAAAAATGAGATTACCCAAAGCTTGTGAATCCCACTCAGAAATGCACACTTCGAAGACTATCCAACAACTTCTTTCACAACGGAGGAATCCTATATAGGAGGACTCCCGATTTGGGATTATTACGTTGTGTCGATGCAAAGGAATCATCCAAGCTGCTAGAGAAGATTCATGCTGGGACCTGTGGCCCTCATATGAATGGTTTTGTTCTAGAAAAGAAGATACTCCGAGCTGGTTACTTTTGGATGACTATGGAAACGGACTGCATCCAGTATGTCCGAAAATGCCACCGTTGTCAGATACACGCAAATGTGATAAAGATACCTCCAAACGAGCTCAACACAACAAGCTCACCATGGTCGTTTGCCGCCTGGGGCATGGACGTTATTAGACCAATCTAGCATGCCGCCTCCAATGGACACAGTTTCATTCTGGTATCCATCGACTATTTCACCAAATGGGTCGAAGCAGCATCCTACAAAGCAGTGACTAAGAAAGTCGTGGCAGACTTTGTCTACGACCGTATTCTTTGTCGATTCGAGATTCCTGAGTCAATCATCACCGACAATGGTTTCAATCTCAACAGTGACTTGATGAAAGCTATGTGCGAGGCTTTCAAGATCAAATACAAGAATTCCACAGCTTACAGACCTCAGATGAATGGAGTTGTAGAAGCCGCCAACAAAAATATCAAGAAGATACTAAGAAAGATGGTAGAAAGGCATGAGCAGTGGCACAAGAAGTTATCATTTGCCTTATTGGGATATCGCACCACAGTTCGCACCTCAACAGAGGCAACTCCCTATATGATAGCTTATGGTACTAAGGTTGTTATTCCTGTCGAAGTTGAGATTCCATCTCTAAGAATTATACAAGAAGTTGAGCTCAGCGACGTAGAATGGGTAAAGAGTCGTTATGACCAACTATCCCTCATAGACGAAAAGAGAATGAATGCAATTTGTCATGGTTAACTCTATCAGAACAAAATGACCCGAGCCTTCAACAAGAGAGTTAATCCTAAACAGTTCACACCGGGGCAGCTGGTGTTGGAGAAGATCTTTCCACATCAAGACAAAGCCAAAGGGAAGTTCTCTCCCAACTGGTAGGGTCCGTACATGGTTCACCGGGTACTGATAGGAGGAGCACTTATACTCGCAGAAATGGACGGAGAAGTATGGCCAAATCCAATCAATTCAGATGTAGTCAAACGCTACTATGTATAATCTTTATTCTTTCTCGATGATGTAAATTGAACTAAGCCTGAACTGATTCTCGTTTAAGAGGTGATACATAGGCAGCCCTATCGGTTCGGTCACAATTCAATAAAAATTTCATTTTTCCCCGTAATTGGAAACTAGGGCAGAATTTTGAGGAGGACCCTCAAAATTCTAAAGCAAGTTCAGCCAATCACCGCACGAGCAACGACCAGAAGCATTCATCCATCCAACTGGGGCAGAATTTTGAAGAGGACCCTCAAAATTCTTAAGCAAGACCAGTTAATCGCTGCACGAGCAACAGTCAGAGACATTCACCCATTGAACTGGGGCAGAACTTTGAGGAGGACCCTCAAAATTCTATAGCAGGAGAGGTTGCAATGTCCCGAGCCGTGTCACGGTCGTCGGTTCATCCCAAGATTATTCTTTTATTATATATTATGCTTTTACAAAATCATGCATGTTTGTTTTTGAAACAACTTTGTTTAGCAACGCTACCCCAATAATACAGACAGTATCATCAGATCGAGCCCAACAAGTCAAGAAAAGCCAGCGGGGATACGAACTAACCCCCACCCCCACCCCACCCGTTTATAGAACTCACGATCTTTCTTTGGTTGCAGGTACTAAGGTTGAAAATACCTAAACGAACTGTCTGCCCAGGGGACAAACGTTGTCCAAAATACGACTCTCAAAACTGTTACAATTGCTGACGTTTGCACATGCCTCAATGCTCCACAGTCACAATGCTCTCAATAATCACAACGCCGTAATTCATCACCAGCTAAGAATTCCTACTGTCATTTTATTTCTTGCATAAGGCTACATTTCTGCATTCCGAGGTTAAGCTCTACCTCCATCTACATCATTGCATACGGCTACCATTCTGCCTTCCGAGGTTAAGCTCTACCTCCATATACATTTTGCATAAGGCTACCTTTCTGCCTTCCGATACTAAATGTTGTCTCCATCTGCATATAGATTTTGCATAAGTCTACCTTTCTGCCTTCCGAGACTAAACGATGTCCCCATCTGTATTTGCATCTTTGCATAAGGCTACCATTCTGCTTTTCGAGGTTAAGCTCTACCTTCATCTACATTTTGCATAAGGCTACCATTCTGCCTTCTGAGGTTAAGCTCTACCTCCCTCTACATCATTGCATAAGGCTACCATTCTGACTTTCGAGACTAAATGTTGTCTCCATCTAGGGGTGGGCATTCGGTACTTCGGTTCGGTATTTAAGAATTTCAGTTCGGTATTTCGGTATTCGGTTTATCAATTGTGTATACCAAATACCGTACCAAAATATTTCGGTACGGTTCGGTATTTCTTATTTTGGTTCGGTACGGTTTCGGTTCGGTTTCGGTTTAAACCAAATCTATGTTATAAAGCTTTTGTCTATTCAAATCTGTAGCTTTTCGGGTTGAAAATATATAAAGACAACACCAAAAATAGATTGCAGATAACAAATATGTAAAAAAAAGAGGGCAAAAGTATGAAACAAAATCATTATTTTGTTAATTATATATCTGTAAAATATATAATTGCTACAGAGTACGGAGAGATGCAAGTTTGAAGCAAAATAATCTTTTCTCATGTTACACGTAACACAAGCATAATCGTGTCTCGCAGACTCGCGCTCTTACTCCAAAGATAGAGAAGCACAATATAATTTCCTAAAGAAATATGGTACTATGCAACCAATATTTTGGTAATCTTTCCAAATCGACCTTTCCGAGACTTCCTTTTTATTTTTAAATTCCTGTTACATAGGAGATTTGGAGATGAAAAGGAACAAGGACTTTAATGGATTCCATCTCTTTGTATCAGATTTTCGTCAGTATCATTAGACTGTAGAAACTTGAATCCGATGTTTTCTCATTTTGTCAAGTTTTAACAGATCGTGAGATTGAAAATATAAAGAGAAATGTGAAAGCCAAAGTGAGAATCATGAATTACAAATCGAAGTATGGACAATTGATAGCAATAGAATTTAAAAACAAAGAGCTTCATGCCTAGCGGATCGCTTAAAAAATAAATCGTAAAAAAAAAAATCGGTATTTCGGTATTTACCGAAATACCGAAATATCAAAAATCTAATACCGTGTACCGAACCGAAATACCGAAATACCGAAAATTCTGTACCGAATTAGACCGAAATACCGAAATACCGAAAACCGAAATACCGAATTAATTCGGTTCGATTCGGAATTCGGTTTTCCGGATTTTATGCCCACCCCTATCTCCATCTACATTTGCATCTTGGCATAAGGCTACCATTCCGCCTTCCGCAGTTAAGCTCTACCTCCATCTACATCATTGCATAAGGCTACGATTCTGCCTTCCGAGACTAAACGTTGTCTCCATCTACATTTGCATATTTGCATAAGGCTACCATTCTGCCTTCCGAGGTTAAGCTCTACCTCCATCTACACCATTGTATAATGCTACCATTATGCCTTCCGAGACTAAGCAGTGTCTCCATCTACATTGCATAAGGCTACCATTCTGCCTTCTGAGGCTAAGCTCTGCCTTTTTATTCGCAAGACTAAGCTCTGTCTCGTCAGCATCATTCTATTGCATCTACATGGGCTAAAATATCGCCAACTCATCCAAAGGCGTCATCGTTCGGAGGCACCATTTTCATGGCCTGAGAACACCATGCCATGGCCTGAGAGTCTCTTTCAACCTCTGCATATCATTATTCAAAGGCATCATGGTTCGGAGGCACCATCCTCATGGCTCGAGAACATCATTTTCATGGCCTGCGAATCCTGCATCAAGCAATTCATAGCCCAGGACGTCATGGTCTGAGGACGTTATCCTTAACTGTCCGAAGAAATCATTCATGGTCCAATGAGAATTTTCATCATGTTTAAATTACGCACAATATATGCTTGTATTATTTATTTGCATGTAATCCGGCGAGCAAATTGCCATCCCGGCAGGAGTCGTTCCGTTCCAGTTCTCCTAACCACCCCGTAAGCCGCTTATTCAATCAGTCCCAAATGTTGTGTCCGTTCTTGTAAGAAACATCATCGGTATACTTCATTGATGACTCCTGAACTACACATGCTTGATTCCTGTAAAACCAAGGATATATAGGCAACTCAGAAACCATGGTGCGGCCGGAATCTCTCCAAACCATTTCAATTGGTCAAAATTGGCCATCACATCTTTACCCGACAACTCTTTCATCCTTCCCGGGTAAAGAGGGGCAGCTGTTGATACCCAATTTTTCCTCAAACTATTTTAAAATTGCATATATACCTTCAAAAACATGTTTCATAGCAATTGGTATTTTTCTATATTTTTCCCATATTTTTATTAATTTATTTTAATTTATCCAATATTTTCTTTCTAATAATTAATTACAAAATTGCATTACAGACAATTTCAAAAGTATTTCTTGATTTAATTTATTATTAGGGTCCTACTAAGACCAAATTATTTCATAATTAGCCAAATTGGTACTCTTTGGCTATGATTGCAATAACTTTGTAATTATAACCCAATCATATGTTTTATACTATTTTTATCCAGTAATTAGTCATTTTTTATTTTTTTTGCTAATCAGTCATTTTAATTTACTTTTCTAAGCATCAGTTTCATTATATACAATTATTAGTTATTTTTATAAATTATTTTATCTAATTTAATTATGTATTTAACAGCTAGCCCCTTTTATTTCAATTATAGCCTAAAATTAGCCTAATTCCTAACCCAATTAAATAACCCAACAGACCCCCAAGCCCAAACCTAAAACTACCCGGCCCAATCTGGATTCAATCTCGACTGTTGATCAAATTTGATCAACGGTCCACATAATCCCTTCCTAAAATAAACCTAATGACTACCATCCCCCTCTCTCATTTTCCCCTCACTCACTCTGCCGCCTCAAACTCTCTCATATCCTCTCTTCTCTCAACCTAACCCTAGCCTCCTTCAACCACCACCTACCTCTCCGGCCATCTCCGGCGACCACCTTTCAACCCTAAGCCTCCAATGGTTTCCCCCTCGCTTTTCTCATCATCTCTGAGGCGTTGAAGGGCCCTGGGCCATGCCGACTTGTGTCTAGGGTTGCTGTTTTGGTTGTTCATGACTTCTCCGATGTGATTTTGGGCAAAATCACACCATATTTGCTACGATCTTTGAAGTTTATAATAGGTTTTTCCGTTTCTATTTGGGTTTTCTTTGAAACCCTAACTTTTGTTTGAATCTCTTAGATCTGTGCTATTTTTAACGATTTAAGTTTCTTTCTTTCTGTGTTTTACACTATTCTCAGACTTCTTTTGAAAAATCATCAACTTTAAGCCGTTTTTACTTTCTTTAACGTTAGGGTTTCTCAGAGTCCTTCTACACTTGTTTAAACTGATTTTTTTTATGTTTAAACCTTTTCCTTGCATATCTTGACTGATTCTATGTTCTTACTACTTTTTCGACTCGCCTCTATTAAAAGCCCTACGTTTTAGATCTTCTTTGTTTTGGTTTTGTGTGTTAGCGTGACTACTCGACTCTTGTTAAGTTTATGTGGTTACCATGCTTCGAATGGATTTTTACTGAGTCTTTAGCCTACTTGTATCGCCTCTGTGTGATTGTATTCATCTGGATTTGTTCGTCTCTTGCCTCTTTCTATCAATATTGCTGACATTGCTTGTTTGCTATGACTGTTTGTCCTTCCCTATTTATATGTTGAAGTATATAATCATAACCCTCTCTTGATTTGATTTTGATTTCCTTATTTGATGGTTTGATTGAAAGGTTTTCTTTTATAACCCTAAAATTCTACTCATTTGTTTAAATTAACTGATTCCATTACCTTATTTGTTGTAGTACTTTATTTTTTTACTAAATCATTCCTTAGTTGGAGTTTTCTGAACTTAGCCCTAATTGACTACTCTATGCTTACTAAGCCTTGATTCTTTCCTTACTAGTCAAGTACTGATTTTCTCTTGCCTTATATGATACTGGTTCTTACCGTTTGAATTAAACTCCCTTAACTTAAGGGAGTACTTGCCTTGATAGCTGACTGATTGATTCTGAGTTCTTTAATTACCATGCTACTATGATTCTTACCTTATTTTACTACCTGTTTTCAACTATAAATACTCTAGTCTTTCACTAACACAAACACACGAACTAATCTGTTCAACTTTCTCTCTCACAACTAAAAACTCTCTGCTCTCTCTTTTTTCTGTGCTAGTTACTACTATTCTAAGTTAGGCGGCTGCAAGCCAAGGCTAACTATTGTGCATCTCCTACTTCCTGTTTGTGTTACTGCTTTTTTCACTTCACTGGTATGTTCTAATTCAGATTTCAGTTCTCAAACCAACATGTTTCTACTACTGTTGCAATTCATTGTGTTTCTAATTTGCTTTTACTTATTATTTTGTTGTTCAACATGTAACTAGGATCCTGAACTCCATTCACATGATAAGTTATACTCTATTTGTCATAACCATCATGTCTTTATGTATTTGATACATGTTCTATGTGAATATTCATGCCTATGTTTGGTACATTAGTTTGATTAGGGTAAATCCTACTGTCTTGAACTATTTGGTCCTGTTATGTTAGTATAATCCTATACCCTACTGTATCCCCCAATCCCCTAAATCCTTAGGAACTTCTGATTGTGTACTGCCTGCTACATGTTTGCCCTCACATGCTCTGTATTTGTCCCTCAAATCCCATTACCCCTGCTTGTGATTGTTGGACTATTCCTGGTCCTTTGTGTGATGTTGAACTTGTTGGTGTTCCTGCCCTTTTTAGTGGTTAAACTTCTTTGTTATAAAACTATTTCAATCAAGTTTCCCTCTTCAAAACTGCTTTTTTACTTACCCTTTTCAAAACTGTTTTCTTACTTAACCTTTTCAAAACTATGTCGAGCACTCTCACTCTACTCTTAGATCATTAAGTTCTGCCCCCTCTCTGTGTGAGAATTGCCTTGGGACCCTTGAGCTCTCTCTGAACTTTGACGCACAAAGCCTGGCCATTCCATACTGCACTTACTCTCTATCTTGGCTATGAAATCTGGGTGTGAGCATTGCCTGGGATCCCTCGAGGTCCTTAGGGAACTCTGACACATCCGGATTGTTAAAAGGATGTGAAACATTACTTGGCATTGAGGACATAGAGATCTGGGCCTATACTGTAGTCTCCCTATAGTTAACTTCTTATTTTCTTTACTTTCAGTTATGTAATTCCTATTCAATGGTCTGTAATAAATAATTGTAAACAACTCTGGGGTTGGATAGTGAAAAAGGGTGGGTAATATGCATGATGTAGTGTAATCAAGGGTAGAAATCATGCTTCCTAGGTTTACTCTCTCTATGCACAATAACAGCCATGTTAAGGTAGAACATGCCAAGCATGCCATGCATTAGATATCATGCTATTTAGGATTTATATGTATTATTTTCAGCATCTCATCATCACTTGGAAATCCTTTCTATAGGGTAAATAATACCAACAAAATAAATTGCTATTATGTGGTTCTGCCTTATAAATATATGTTCTGAAACTTCATTTAAAAATCCTGTCTTAGGATAAATGTGTTGCACTCATCATGCTGCAAATATGCTCCGCACTTAGAAAACCTATTTTTTTTTAAAGATAAACAACATTAAAAACTACCACCTATGTTATTCATGAAACTGTGCATAATGTTGTGATTCTATATGCATTTAGAGATCCTGTTTTAGCAACTGCATATGCATCATTCTGCATTAGACATCATGTTATAGGATCGTACTCATTTAACTATACTTAGTCTAAATAAAGATGTATAAAACAATCCTCATGTTCTAACAAACTGTAATTAGTCTCTGAATATTTGCAACACTTAGAACTGCATGCTATTAGGTATAACGACCTGAAATTGTCATCATAACTGCTACACGCCTAGGCAAGTCTTAGGTAATCAGCCATAAAGAAATAAAACCAGAATTGTCCTTTGTGATTAGTGTTCAACTGTCAACATGTTTAAAACCAGTAGGCAAGCCTGATTAAGATTTCCTCTCTGAGTTAAGCAATACATTTGTCTTTGTGTTATCACTTAGATACCATGCTTAGGATCTGAACCTGAATCTGGACCTTAA
>ML427280.1:4240-21078 GCA_005239525.1 Nicotiana knightiana | reverse complement strand
AACTCGATCGAATACAGTATCGAGTGCCAGTCGTGCCTCCCCTAGTTTGGGGCGTGACAAATACGGGACTGCATCCTGGGAGATCCTCATTGTTACCATTGTTATTATGCTGTACATAAATACGTGTTTACTCTGTTCTTGTGTTTTTGTTATTGCCTTGTCTGACCTGTCTTATTTCACTGATGTACTCGTTATTACCGCCTGTTTTCATACTGTAAATTCCTATTATATTGTTTGACCTCAGTAGGGCCCTGACCTTCCTCATCACTACCCGACCGAGGTTAGGCTTGGCACTTACTGAGTACCACTGTGGTGTACTCATGCCCTTTCCTGCGCATGTTTTGTATGTGCAGATCCAGGTACCTCCTCTCAGGCGCACTATTCCCGAGGTTGATAGAAACAACAGATACTTCGAGGTACATCTGCCGCGTCCGCAGACCAGGAGTCTCTATCTTATTCCAGCCTTTTTGTGAAATGTTTATCCTTCCTTACACTTGTATAGACATTCTGGAGTTAGAACAGTGTATTATGTTCTGTTAGCCTGTGGTTCCTATGAGTTTCCGGGTTTTGGGGTGATGTTGTATATTGCCATATTGTTTTGAGTTGTACACGCCAAGTGGCATTATATACAATCTTTCTCTTACAGTGTTCAACTTTCTTTTATTTACTTATTTCCGAATTTATGTTGTTATTCCGCATTGTTAGGCTTACCTAGTCATAGGGACTAGGTGCCGTCATGATATGTTCACGAAGGGCGAACTGGGGTCATGACATAGAGTCTGGGGCATCGGTACAGAGACGTCTGTACTTATTTGCCATAGGCTATGAAGTTTAGGAACAAAATTTCACTTCTATTCTTCGTGCGATTTTGTTTTCTCAATACTGATTGAACTCTTCTACTCTTATTCTCTCGCAGATGGCGAGAACGTGTACTGCATCTTCAACTGAGTAGTTTCCACAACCTCCAGTGGCAACTCCTACGAGAGGCAGAGTTCGAGGCTATGCTAGAGGCTGAGGCAGGGGTAAGGCTCAGCACAGCCCGAGCAGAAACCCTAGAACTGGAGCCTCAGGTTGAGTTTGACGAGGATGTTCCATCTCAGACTGTTCCTGTCGGGCCAGCTTAGGTTCTAGAGGGGTTCATTTCGACCCCAGTGCTTCAAGACGCTTTGGTCTGTTTGGTGGGCCTTATGGAGAGTGTGGCCTAGACTAGTGCATTTCCCATGGTACTAGCCGTCTCTCAGGCTAAAGGAGGAGCCCAGACTCCTGCTACTCACACTCCAAAGCAGATGGCTCCCCAGTATTAGACTCCAGCAGCTCATCCGGTCGGAATAGTTCAGCCGGTTGTTACGGCACAGACCGGTGATAGGCCAACTATGTCTTTTGATGCTTTGTGGAGATTAGACAGGTTTACCAAGCTCTTCCCAGTTCACTTCAGTGGTGCTACTTCGGAGGATCCCCAGGTGAATCTTGACAGTTTTCATGAGGTGCTACGGAACATGTGTATATTAGGGACCGATGGGGTCAACTTTGCTCCTTTTCAGAGGACTGGTTCCGCAAGGAAATGGTGGAGAGATTATTTATTGACAAGACTAGCTGGGTCGCCTGCTCTTAATTGGAACCAGTTCTCTCAACTCTTCCTACTGAAGTTTCTGCCTGTAACATTGAGAGAGGAGCATCGTTGTCAGTTCAAGTGTCTCGAGCAGGATAGTATAATTGTTACTTAGTATGCGACCCATTTTTGTGGATTTGTCCCGTTATTCTCTTCTTCTACTTCCCATCTTGAGAGAGAGAGAGGGTGAGGAGGTTTATTGACGGATTTGCTCGGCCCATTAGATTGCACATGGCTAAGGAAACTAGGAGTGAGATTTCTTTTCAGGCGGCTGACAATGTCACCAAGCGAGTTGTTATAGTTCTTGCTTAGGGAGGTCAGGGGTCTTACAAGAGACCTCATAATTCTAGTGGCTTCAACGGTGCCTCATATAGAGGCAAGGGTGCTTTTGGTAGGGGCTATCCGCCCAAGGTTGTAGTTCATAACGGTGGGGCCCAACCCCATTTTTATGCTTTTCCAGCCAGGCCTGAGGCTGAGTCATCCGATATTGTTATTACATATACTATTTCAGTTTGCAGTAGAGATACGTCAGTTCTATTTGATACGGGATCTACTTACTCCTATATGTCATCCTATTTTGCTTCATATTTGGTTGCGCCTCGTGATTCTTTGAGTGCTCCTATGTATGTGTCCGCACCTACGGGGGATGATGTTGTTGTAGATTGTGTTTATCGTTTGTGTGTTATCGTCATTGGGAGTCTTGAGACTCGTGTAGATATTCTATTTCTCGATATGGTCGATTTTGATGTCATTTTGGGTATGGATTGGTTGTCACCTTATCATGCTATATTGGCTTGTCACGCCAAGACAGTGACCTTAGCCTTGCCGGGGTTGCCTCGATATAGTGGAGAGAGACTTCTGGCCATTCTACCAGCAGGGTTATCTCTTATGTGAAGGCTCGACATATGGTCGAGAAGGGGTGTCTAGCTTATTTGGATTATGTCCCTGATTCTAGTGCGAATGTTCCTTCCATGGATTCAGTGCCAATTCTTCGTGAGTTCCCAGAGGTGTTTCTTGCAAACCTCCTGGGGATGCCATACGATAGGGATATCGATTTTTGTATTGACTTGGCTCCGGGCACTCAGCCCATCTCTTTTCCGCCATACCGCATGGCCCTAACAGAGTTGAAGGAATTGAAGGAACAATTGTAAGATTTGCTCGATAAGGGCTTTATTAGACCTAATGTCTCGCCATGGGGTGCACCTGTGTTGTTCATGAAGAAGAAATATGGATCAATGAGGATGTGTATAGATTATCGGCAGTTGAACAAAGCCACCATCAAGAACAAGTATCCATTGCCGAGGATTGATGATTTATTTGATCAGCTTCATGTTGCCAAGGTGTTTTCGAATAATGATTTGGATCTAGCTACCATCAGTTGAGGACTAGGGAATCTGATGTCCCTAAGACATCTTTCTGGACTCGGTACGGGCATTACGAGTTTCAAGTGATGTCTTTTGGGTTGACAAATGCCCCAGCAACATTCATGGATTTGATGAACCGAGCTTTCAAGACTTATTAGGAAACGTTTGTGATCGTGTTTATTGATGATATTTTGATTTACTCTCACAATTGAAAAGAGCATGAGCAGCATCTCAGGATCGGGCTTCATACTCTGAGAGCCATCCAGTTGTATGCTAAATTTTCAATGTGCGAGTTTTGGTTGAATTCAGTTGCTTTCTTGGGGCATGTTGTATCAGCAGAGGGCATTCATGTATATCCCAAGAAGATTGAGGCAGTCCAGAACTATCCTAGACCCACTTCAGCTACGGAGATCAGGAGTTTCTTGGGTTTGGCGGGCCATAACCGTCGATTTGTGGAGGGGTTATCATATATAGCAGCCCTGTTAACCAAGTTTACCTCTAAGGGTGCCCCGTTCAGATAGTCAAACGAGTGTGAGGCGAGCTTTCATAAGCTTAAGACTGCTTGACTACAGCGCCAGTGTTGGTGTTGCCCACAGGTTTAGGATCTTATACGGTATATTTTGATGTGTCCCGTGTTGGGCTCAGTGCGTATTGATGCAAAAGGGCAGGATGATTGCATATGTGTCGCAACAGTGGAAGGATCATGAGAAGAATTACCTTGTCCATGTTTTAGAGCTGGCAGCCATTATTCATGCGTTGAAGATATTGAAGCACTATCTTTACGGTGTGTCGTGTAAGGTTTTCACGAATCAACGGGGCTTTTAGTATTTGTTCAAGAAAAAGTACTCAATTTGAGGCTGAGGAGGTGGTTAGAGCTATTGAAAGACAATGATATCACCATCTTGTATCATCCCGGGAAGGCCAATGTGGTGGCTGGCACATTGAGTAGGAAGGCAACGAGTATGGGCAGCCTTGCGTTCATTCAAGTCGGCGAGAGGCCTCTTGCATCAGATGTCCAGATGCTGGCCAAGTAGTTTGTGAGGTTGGATATTCCAGAGCCCAGCCTTGTTCAATCTTGTACAATAACTCGGTGTTCTTTGTTCGAGCGCATCAGATATCAACAATATACGAACCTCATTTATTGGTTCTTAGGGGCACAGTGCAACATGGTGTTACCAAGAAGGTTACTGTTGGTGATGACGGGGTCTTGAGGATGTAGGGTCATGTTTGAGTGCCTAATGTGGATGGACTTCGTGAGTTGATCCTTGAGGAGGCCCACAATTCCTAGTATTCTATTCATCCAGGCACTACAAAGATGTATCATGACTTGCGGCAGCACTATTGGTGAAGGAGGATGAAGAAGGATATAGTTGCCTATGTAGCTCGATGTCTAAATTATCAACAAGTAAAGTATGAGAATCAGTGACATGGTGGTTTGCTTAAAAAGATAGACATTCTTGAGTGTAAGTGGGAGCGTATAAGTATGGATTTCATTGTTGGGCTACCATGGACCTAGAGGATGTTCGATGTCGTTTGGGTCATTGTGAACAGGCTGACTAAGTCAACACATTACATTGCAGTGGTAGTTACCTATTCTTCAAAGCGGTTGATAAAGATTTATATCTGTGAGATCGTCCGTGTCTATCATTTCTGATCGAGGTACGCAGTTGACCTCGCACTTCTAGAGGGTAGTACAACATGAATTGGGCACACGTGTTGAGTTGAGTACAAGGTTTCATCCTCAGAAGGACAGACAGTCGGAGCACACTATTGAGAAATTGGAGGATATGGAGGATCGTGGGGTCAATTCTTGACCCTTGTAGATTTCACCTACAACAATAGCTACTTGTGGAGCATTGGGATGGCTCCCTATGAGGCATTATACGGTAGGCGATGCCAGTTGCCAGTTGCCAGTTGGGTGGTTCGAGCCGAGAGAGGCTCGGTTGTTGGGCACATATCTAGTACATGATGCCTTGGATAAGGTCAAGATTATTCAGGATCGACTTCGCACAACTCAGTCTAGGCAGAAGAGTTATGTCGACCATAGAGTTCGTGATGTTTTATTCATGGTCGGAGATAGAGTGTTGCTCAGGGTGTCAACCATGAAGGGTGTCATGAGGTTCGGAATGAAGGGCAAGCTGAGCCCTAGGTATATCGGACCTTTTGAGATTCTCGAGAGAGTGGGGGACGTGGCTTAAAGGCTTGTATTTCCATCGGGGTTATCATCATCTAATCCGGTGTTCCATGTGTCCATGCTTCGGAAGCATCACGACGATCCGTCCCATGTGTTGGATTTCATCTCTGTCAAGCTAGACAAGGATTTGACTTACGAAGAAGAGCCGGTGGCTATTCTAGCCCGACAGGTTCGTCAATTGAGGTCAAAGAGTTATCTTTCTATTCGAGTACAATGGAGAGGTCATCCCGATAAGGAAGCTACTTGGGAGTCCGAGTCGGACATGAGTAGATATCCCCACCTTTTCGCCAGTTCAGGTACTTTTCCATGTCCGTTCGAGGACGAACGATTGTTTTAGCGGTGGAGAATGTGATGACCCGATAGGTCATCTTATATTTTAGAACCTAATTCTGCATTTTGAGGTCTCAAAACCTTTATTTTATCCTTTCTCGATGTGCGTGCATGCTTCGGGTGTTCTTTCAGAAGGCTTACATGTTTAAAACTGTTAAAAATAAGAACTTTGCCTTAAGAATTCATTTAAGTTGAGTTCAGTCAATGTTCTGAGCAAACAGACCCGAATTCGTATTTTGGCAGTCCCCATGGGTCCGTATCTTAATTTGGGACCTGGGCATATGGCTGGAATCAAATTTGGAGGTCCCTAGCTCGAGTTATTGAATTTTTTTGAAAATTAAAAGTTTGAAATATTTATGATTTTTAAGAATTGACTGATGGGTGGATTTATTCATACCAAGTCTGTATTTTTGTTTCGGAGCGCGGTACAGGTCCACTATAATATTTATGACTTGTCCGTCGAATTTAATAAGAAAAAAGTTGATTTGACGTGATTCAGACGTTCAGTTGTGAAAATAGAAGTTAAAAAATTTCTGGAAAATTTCATTTTATTTGGTGTCCAATTCGTTGTTCTAGGCGTTATTTTGGTATTTTGATCGCGTGAGCGAGTTCGTATGATTTTTAGGACTTGTGTACATGTTTTGGTTTTGAGCCCTGAGGGCTCAGGTGAGTTTTGGATAGGCTACAGGGTGAACTGTACATAGAAAAATCTGGTGTTTTGCTGCATCTGTTGTTTTGGTGCATTGTGCTTCACAATCGCAAAGCCATTCTCGCGATCGCAAAATGGATATGGGCTGGGGAGAATATTGTACTACACGAACGAGAGACCATGGTTGCGAACGCACATCATTAGGGGGTTTGCTATACGCGAACGCGACCCGTCATATGCGAACATGTAGCTTTAGTTAGGCTGGGCATGGACTTGGGGTGACTCTATGCGAATGCGAGCCCAGTCTCGCGAATGAGAAGTTGATGCGGGCTATACCTTCGCAAACACGTCGAGTCTCTCGCAATCCCTTAAGCCATTAAGGCTCTACTCTTCGCGAACGCGTCTGTGTTCACGCGAATTCTATGAACACATATGCCCAATGATAAAACAGTCCCAATTACTAAAGGACCTAGAGGCGATTCTCCCATAAGACGTTCTTCTCCAATTTTTTGGTAAGTAATTCTAACCTACTTTCTTTCAATTACCTATTACATTTCATGAGTTTTCAACTTAAAATCTAGGATTTTTGTGGTGAAAATTGGGGGTTTGGGTAGAACTAAGGATTTTTGCATAATAAGAATTTAGACTTCGAACTGAGATCGGATTTCAAAACAAATTACATAATCGAGCTCGGGGGTGAATGGGTGAACGGATTTTGGTCCGGACCTCGGGTTTTGACCAAGCAGGCCCGGGGCCGATATTTGACTTTTTGGGGGAAAACTTGAGAAATCTAAATTTATGCATTGTAATTGATTTCTTTAGCAATATTTGATATTATTAAGTCGTTTATGGATGAATACGAGTGGTTTGGGGGTGGATTCTAAAGGAAAAGCTGTAATTGAGAATTGAATGGTATGTGGAGCGAGGTAAGTGTTTTGTCTAACCTTGACTTGAGGGAATTAGGAAACATCAGACTATTTATTATGTGAATTTCATGTGAGCGGCGTATATGTGAGGCGATCAGTATTTATGCACCGCCAAATTATCAGTTTTCCGTGCTTTCCCATTTTTCTCATGTTGCCTCTTCCCTGCCTTAATTTTTACATGCTCTATTTGTGTTTCCCATACCTAATTGCTACTTTTTAGACATTGTTTCCTCCTGTTAATGATATTAGGTCTTCCTTTCATTATCTCCTATTAATTGTCTAAACTGGTTTATCGGTACGTTCTTGTTGTATATTTTGAATTAGCCTCGTTGTATAGTATTATTTATATGAACTTCGATAGTGTACAAGTTTCCTATTTGTTTCGGTTTGGAGTTTAAGTATTTTCTGGGGTTTCTGTGATTTGAATTGTGAAATTTCTGTACATACTGCGTAATTAATATTGATATGGTGTGATCGGGTTGCATGCTGCAATAGGTGGAACACAGGTGAGATATTGAGGAGGAATAAAGGTGAATTGATATTGTACAGTGGGAACGGACTGCACGCCGCAACAAGTAAAATAAGGGTGAATTGTTTGATGGAATAAGGGTGAACTATGATTATGTTAGTGTTATATGGTGGGATCGGATTGCACGCCGCAACACTTTTATTTATATTCTGTTTAGGGACGGGTGGGGGCGGGTTTGGCAAGACCCACAAAATTTTCAACCACCCGCCTCGCTTGGACCTGCCCCGCCCCGCTTAATTTTTTTTCTTTCATTTTTTTACTGGAAAAGAGAGGGAGAAGCTAATGAGATAAAATCAGAAAAGCAAATGGGCTTAATTTATATTGATGCTTGTTTCTGATATGAGTTGTGAGTTCATGTTTCCGTTTGACATTAAATCCCATTTTCTTCATCAATTTAACATTGTTTTACCAAATCATGACTAGAATATAACTTGTGCTTTCTACAAATATGAGAGTCAAATTTTGTACATCCTGTTACTGCAGAAGATTTGATACCTACAACAAAAAAGACTAAATCTAGCGAAGTGTATCGATTGCCGAAAATTGAATAAGGAAGAAAAATAAAATAACTGGCAACTGATTAAGATGCTATTCCATGAAAAAAGGAACTTGTGAGCGAGTGGGTGCGGAAGAGCCCCAAAGGAAACTGATTAAGTTGCCCTGCGTTGAACCCACATTAACCCTGCAACCCGCCCCACTTTAAAAATCTTTAAAGGAATTCTAACTCGCACCGCCCCGCATCAAACAAAACCCGTCTCGCCCTGCCCCGCCCCGCCCCATTTCCATCCTTAATTCTGTTGTTTATGCTATTATGAGGAGATAAGGAAGGAATATGAGATGTACGGTGGGATCGGGTTGCACGCCGCAACAACCTATGTGTGTATGCTTTCCCTGAAATGTGCTAAATTTATGGTATTCTTTATTGTAGTTAAGGATTGGTAATTTCTGAACACTATTGACTATTTCCGAGAGTTGTAGTTATTTCTTGCAAATTACTGCTTAGATTTTGTCTCCCTTTTCTGCTTTTATCATATATACCACGTACAAGTTGTAGTGCGAATACCCGTTGTAGTCTCGTCACTACTTCGTCGAGGTTAGGCTCGTCACTTACCAGTACATGTGGCCGGTTTTACTAATACTACACTCTGCACTTCCTGTGCACATTTTGGTGCTGGTCCGAGCTGATCGTGAGGTTGGCTGCAGGATTCGTCTGATAGGAGACCCAAGGTAGATATATCGGCGCCCGTAGGCTCTGGCGTCCCCTTCTATACATTACACTTTACTATTTCTTTCATTTCAAAAATAGTTGTATTTCTTTAAGACATTTACATGTAATGAAATCTTAGAAGTTCGTGAACCGTGACTCTAGATTCTGGGTAGTAGTATATACATTGAAGCTGTTATATATAACTCTGCACTCATTTTAACTCATTTTAGCTTATTGGTTGTTAATTACGGAAATGTAAAAGAATTGGCTTAATGATTCTCTAACGTTGGCTTGCCTAGCAAGTGAAATGTTAGGCGATATCACGATCCCGGCGGTGGTAATTCTGAGTCGTAACACTTTCTTTTCATTGTTGACCCTCTCCTTGATTAATCAATGTGTGATATTCTGAATCCTCATTACTAACAAAATCCAAATGATCTATGTTTTGTCTCTTCCTCTCCCATGTAAAAGAAAAAATGGTGCCTTTCAGTCTTCATGTGATAAATAGTTGCGCTTGATAAAACATGCTTAATATTTTCCAACATAGAACAATGAGAAAAGGAAAAGACGAACTTTTATTCTTAGAATTGATCAAATACATACATTAAATTGTGATTATTGATCAAATCAACTTCACTATGGAATATATTTTGATATGTTATATATAGTATAGATGTGAATTCCATGCGTCTTTGATGCCCTCACGAAGTTCGGAAAATTATAGAATAATATACTTAGTGGTAGATACAACATATAGTTAAATAGTTCAGCTGAATTTAGTATTTTCGGTAAAGAGTATAAATGATATATACGTGTAGAAAATCGTTATTTACTAGACATAGTCGATCTTAATAACGACAGCGACAGAATTAGCAATGGTTGAAAAGGCTTCTTTAGAGAGATCTAGGGTTCCACCACATTCAGGCAATGATCAACAATCTTTACCACAATACTCTTTCCGGTGCAAGGGTGTGGCACTGGATTTGGTGGACCTGTGCATGTGACATTGAATGTTTTTCCACATATTGCTATAATGGTACCTTGAGGTGTGTTTCCATAACATGTTGAAGCTGCACCAACAATAATAATAAACAAATTCCGAATTAGCTATATCATTTTTTGGTTGGTAATATTAAGCAAATAATTGAATTAGACACTTGCGTTGTTGTTCACTTGAATAAAACAATTATTTTTGTTTTGTTTCTAAAGTCAAATAACTCATGTATCATTAATAACCTTTATTTTTCATATTACTTTATAAAAAAGGAATATGTTCATCATTTTTCATACTGTTTTTTCTTATCAATAAAGCTCTTTCTTTATGTTTAAATTATAGCGTTGCTAGTGTAAAAAATATCAAGTCATATATAGGTAGTAATTGCAGTTAAATATCTCAATAAATATAAATTATGATAACCTAATAAAAAAGATAACTAACTTGATATTATAAATTTAAAATTACTTATAGAGTAGAGAAAATTTATACTACTCAATGTATACAATGTAAGTCCCATTTTTTTAGGTCTATTAAAATTGTAATTAAAGAAAGCTAAAATACTTACGAACATATTGCGTATAAAATGTGGCAGTCCCTAGTGTAGCCACAGCTATAGAAAGCAAAGTAGCCACAACACCAATAATGAGCAAAATACTTTTAGGAATTGCCATTACTTTTATAAAACTTTTTTTACTTCACTGATATAGTATTTAACCAACCACTATAGTATTTTCTCTAAGTGTACATTGACTAAAACATGGTAACCAGTTAAGAGAATTAAGACAATTCATTTATTATATATTTCTTGTCTTACTATATACATTTGAATTACAATATTTTATATTCCACTTGTGATTGCATGATAATAGTATTATTATCTGAAGGCGATTTTCTTTAGGTAGGTTAATTATTACATATCACTTGAGATATGGCAAGTTAATAATTGTTTTTCATCGTAAGTTAATAAAGAATGTTTTATCTCTTTAGCTTTGTGCAAACTATTGAAATTTATCCTCCGATAGCAATTAAGAGCTCTCCGTTAGTATGGGTGAAGATGGATTGAATGGCCCAATAATGTACTGGTATCTAACTATTGTTTTCATTTTTTAATTTATTTAAAAAATAACCTCCCGACTGTCATGACCCGGAATCCCCGCCCTCGGGACCGTGATGGCGGCAAAAATGTCACCTGCAAGGAAAGCCAATGTTTAAATAGTTTTTAGCTATTTTTAACAGAATAGATTAACTAATACCAACATAATTGAAATAACTAAAATAGAACTGAAATAAAGTGCAAAAAGTCATCACAACCGCAATATGTAGATACAACCCAGTTCTGGTGTCATAAGTGCATGAGCGACTAGAATAATACAGATAATGGTCTAAATGAAAGCAAAAATGTCTGAAAGGAAATAAATTGATAGGCTAAGGTAGAAGGGGACTTCAGAGCTGCGAACACTGAGAAGTTGTACCTCAAGTCTCGTTCCGATGGTCAATCCGAGCAATCTTCTGACCGCCGCTAGGACCGACTCCAAAATTGCACAAGAAGTGCAGAGTGTAGTATGTGTACAACTGACCCCATGTACTCTGTAAGTGTCCAACCTAACCGTGACGAAGTAGTGACGAGGCTAAGGCGGGTCACTTACAATAACATGTACGCAGTATAATAATGATAACAGGAAAGAAATGCAGAAAATGTAAGGCAACTAGCTTATGAAAATCAACTCAATCCTCGAAACCAATAACACCAAAAATACCAATCCTCAAAATCTCGTACGAAAGTACCGAAGCCAACCCAGTACAACAAGGAATACAAAACACACTAACCGTTGCGGGGCGCAACCCGGCCCCACCGTACAAACATGACCCTCCCTTATTTCACCATATCAATATCAATAATAACAAATAAAATCCGTCACGGCGTGCAACCCGATCCCACCATATCAATATCAATCCTCCCTTGTTTTACTTGTTGCAGCGTACAACCCGATCCAATAAACAAAAATAAATAAATGTAATAAATTTCGTAACTCAATTCACAAGAAGCTCTACGAATAAGGAATATGAAAGCAAAACCCTAAAGGAATATCGTACCAAATCAAGAAATGCTACAATTTATACTAAGAATCATGTCACGACCCAAAATCACATGTAATGTGATGGCGCCTAGCTTGATACTAGACAAGCCGACAATGCACACATACCATCATCTTACAATTCAAAATAAACGGAAATAGGCTTAAGTTTGTAAAAATCTCAGAAAAATTGGATGAAAGCATCACAACTCAATATAGAATGTCCCAAAATATCTGTTTGTCATGGAGTACATGAGCATCTATACAATAACACGGTCTGGAAAATGAGACGATGTCTAGGAAGGTAGAACAATATAAACAAAACTAAAAGATAAATAAGGAGAGTAAAGGTCTGCGGATGCCAGGGTAGCTACCTCGA
Organism: Nicotiana knightiana; assembly: GCA_005239525.1. Lineage (NCBI taxonomy): Eukaryota > Viridiplantae > Streptophyta > Magnoliopsida > Solanales > Solanaceae > Nicotiana > Nicotiana knightiana. Next base: position 8,819 of record ML427280.1, on the reverse strand, counting down.
TAATCTCCCATTGACGAAGCTCCACAAATCAGCAACCACCGTGTCCTTGACGAGCGCAAAATTGATGTATAAAACGTAGACTCACTAATTAAAAATAATATTATATCAAATCGTCTCCACATGGAATGGTTTAAATAATAATAAATCTCCAGCTCAACACTATCCAGGATAATAAACATTTGATTGATGTTATTATCGACTACAATCAACACTAATATTATTCAATTGAAAGAAATAATGACACTTTAATTATTAGGAGCAGCGATTGAATATCACGATGATAAGTAAGGGATGTGACAAGATATGTGATCAACTATTGTTTCGGGTAACTCTGTGTTAAATTCATTATTAACTTCTATTGACTCCTTCGATTTCAACGGATGATTAAGGTACTTCAGGGATTCAAATTCTTCTTCCAAATAAATGTGAGTCCTTTAATTATCCTAATAACAGGTCCTATGAACATATGCACAAAAATAATGAATGAATGATCTTTCGAAGAACACCTCTTGGTTATTCTTCCTAACTGGTTAATTGATAACTCTCTAAGCTCTTTCGATTACCTTGAAAGGCGTAAAATCAACCTAAATAAGATGTTACAATGCAAATAGCAACAAAACTTCTATTTCGATTAAAGTAAAACCAAAATAGGCTTGGGAAAGTTTTCCGAAACAGACGTGCGCAGCCGTGCACCTCGGCAGGTGATCGCGCATATGGTCGCGCACATTGGTCAGAGTTCTACTTATCATGCGCGCCCAGTGTGTGATTGCGCACCTGGGTGGTTTCTTGCACAATTCTTCGTTGCTCTTGTTGAGTGCACTATTATCTGTTGATCCTCGAACACAATCCCAACTTACTCCATGGGCTTTTACCCAGACATTAAAGCTCCATAATAGCTTGAATTATCTCCCTAACCTCATTGTAATTCAGAATCAGTCATGCGAAGCATAAAACACACACTCAATGCAACTTAATACCATTTAAAGCTCGATCACTAGTAAATGCAGCGAATTAAAGTGCAATTAGTGGCCAAAATACACAATTATATCCTACCATCAACACCACACACTTAAACCATTGCTCGTCCCCGAGCAATCAAACAACATTTGAAATAAATACGCTCTTTTTCAACAACACTCAAGACTCACCATACTAAGACTCCTTAAAACAGATTAAGTACAATACTTTAACATCTTAACCTCAAATTTTGACTCAACATCACCACGTATTATCTATAACCTGCTCACTTAATCTAACATAAAGGTCAAGAATTACCTTTCCTTCATGAATCAAGTTCCTTCACACAAAAATATAGAGTATTTCCACACACCATAAAGGCTAAGAACAATTAGGAACTCAAGATATAAAGAATTTACTCAATCTCAAAAACAACGTCCATATGCCACAAAAGAAGAACCATAGGATTGCCCGTAGTGCCCGTAGTGTACGACTCTACAAATTGAGTTCATTCAGTCAAGGATCAGGTAGGACTTGAATTTTTTGTAATATAGGCTGCGAAATGGGTAGGATATGTTTCGGTATAAGAGCGACTACACCTCCCTAAGATCTTTAATACATATACTTAACCACTCAACTCCACATTATGTCAAACCATACTCCACCTTCACATCAATTCACATTAACTCCCAACTTCTTTAAGCACAAATATATCCAGAGTCACCACTTATAAATGAACAATTTTCACAATCATACAATTAATCAATTTTTTCTTCTTTTTTCCTCAATTCAAGTGGCTCTTATTTTTTAAAACCAGTGCACCTCTTTCCTTATTTCATTAGTTCCACTAAAAATCCAAACCAACTGCCCCACACTTCAACTTTACAAAGTTCATAATAATTTCAAGTGCTCACAAGAGGTACACTATTCAAATAAATGGTCAATTCAAATAAATGGGTAAATCTTGTAATAGTTGCAAAACAAACATGATTACATGCTCAACGGGGTTAACTACGATACGTAACAATTTGGTGAGTAAACTATATAGCTGGCTCAACAAAGAAATGCCTATATCACTTCCAAGACTGAACAAAACTACTATTTCGCTTTGCAAACACGCGGGGAAAGTTCTAGACATCAAATGCAATGCACAAAATACGCAAACCTCACACACACATGCCACATAACTCACTCAGGATCGCACTCATCAAGACACTCTAGTTCAAGCAGTTAAGCAAAGTTAAACTTATACAAATTAAGTCACTTATATAAGAGTCAAAAACTGAGCCTAAGCGTCACAACCAAGGCACTCACTAATCTAAAAGAATGATAAAGTCACGAGGTATTGCTTTCATTTCAAATAACATCTCAAGGTTTCCCTACTGCTAAAACAGAAATCTAACTACACTGGGTTCAAATCAAAATCCTTGGATAAGAACCTTGACACAAAGAAAAACCAAGGGGGAATTAATACACTACCTAACAAGAAAATCTTTATGTCTTTTTTTTCCTTCGACTTTAATCCCTCAAGAAACCCGTCGAATGATATCCATCTTCAGGAAAAGTCAAAAATTTTAAACTCTTTATGATTTTTTCAAAAACTTTTTCCTTTTTTTTTCCGATTATCTATAACTATTGCAGCTAACAAATACCAAGAGGAAAACTCATATGCATGTACATACAACACACACATATCCCCACCCCAAACTTTAAATGGTGGAATGTCCCCATGTCACACAAAGAAAAATGCAAAGGTCAAAAAAACTCCCCTGATCAATTCAGTCCATGTCGGGGACAGTGCCGAGGTCTAGGTGACAGGTCTAGCCATGTGCACACAGCCATGCGATGACCTTCCTCTATGATTTGGAATTTTGTGTAGCAAGGGCGTCCACTCAAGCTCCCAAGTTTGTGACTAAGGTACGCATCCCTGCCATCTCCTGCTCTAGGGCTCTCATTCTTGTTTCCCATCTGCCACCTGAGGTTTCATCAACATCCTACTCGCGAAGTGGAGAAATAGGGACATGCTCATCTTTTACCTCATTTCCCTTTTCGGGCGCATAAGAATCCTCGCTATCCGCCTCAGCAGGCTCAACAGGGTCTTCTACTTCAGGATCTTCCCTAAACACTGGAAAATGGTAGGCCCTTCTAATGGCCTCTATGAAGATGTCCACGTTCTTTTTTCGAACTGTGCAGACATGGTTGTCATGTTCCAGGCAGGTCGCAGAAAACTCCTGAACAACCCTTAAGTTGGCCTTATTAGGTTCTTCAAAAAATATTCCCAAACCGCACCTGACCAATTCGTGGTACACCTTGGGACAGTCATTCTGGAAGGACCTCAAATCAATTCCTCTTTTCGATATTGGCTTCTTGCTTGCCTTATTGTGGAATCGTTCCTAGGCTTCCCGGGAGAAGATTTGTTATGAACATATAGGCAAGCAGAAGCAGAAGCTCACGATTGGGATGAGCAAGCGTGACCACTTGAGGAGGCACCTGTGGTATTTCATTTCTGTGATGGCGCCATAATACATGTAACAAACACCAAATATCAGCTAACAAAGCAACTGGTGAACAAAGAGAGGCTACTCAGACTTCACCCTCACACTTTGTCACAAAATTACATCCTCGATCACTTTGTGGCATTTATACAAACATTTAATTTGCACTACACTTCCTAACCCCACCACAAAACAATTTTATCCCCAATAAGACTAAGGATACACCAATGTCACACGTAGCCCATCCATGGTGAAATCAGCTTCCAACCCACAAGAAAATGAGTGGAAAAAGAAGAAAACACAAACAAAAATCTACTACAGCACAAGAAAAATAAAATAAAATAAACTAAGAAAAGAGAGAGAAAGCATCTCACGTACCTGAGGGAAAACTTGTGAGGATGTGGTAAGGGGAGAAGAGGAACGATGGCACTGGATTGGTATTGTAATGTCTTCTTAAGAGAGGATATGACAGAAGGGGGTGGGTTAGGGTTGTTTGGTGTAGGGGATAGAAAGGGGGGATTTTAGAATTGGGGTTTGTAAGAAGGGGAGGTTCGAAATTAAAAAGAAAAAGGGAAAAGCTCACCTGATGCACGACCGGTTTGCCTCGTTGATCACGCTCAGCTATGTCTAATAAAAGACTAAGCGGGCATTGCAATTATAATCCGGGGTATTATGCCCAGAGTCGATCCCACAGGAAATTTACGTATCAATTAATTCGTCAGAATACGCAACTTTTACTCAATCAATTCTCTCAAGACTTTTTAATATAACTTGGTGATGTTTTACTAATTCTACTGACAATAATAATAAACTAGCAATCACTAACAATGTGTTGTAAATAATGATAATAAAGGTCTAAGGTTTGGTTTCCCCCGTTGGTGTATTCTTTCTCGGATATTTCTTATAGTTTAATTAATCGTCTCTATCAATCATGAATACTCTATCTTCCATAAATATCTCTCAAGTAATTATGATAATTTACTAGACGCACTCTCTCAAGTTACGCTAACTAGATTGCATTACAGTTCACTTTATATTGCACCTGAGGTATCGTTGTTTCTAATCCAACCTCTAAACCCTCGGTTATGACTTTCGTCTATACTCCGGGAGTGGTGTTGTTTGAACCT
>ML427273.1:0-99673 GCA_005239525.1 Nicotiana knightiana | reverse complement strand
TTCACCAACGGGGGAAACCATAGCCTTAGACCTTTATCATAATTGTTTACAACACATTGTTAGTAATTGTTAGTTATTATTATTGTCAGTAGAATTAGTAAAACATCACCAATTTATATTAAAAGTCTTGAAAGAATTGATTGAGTAAAAGTTGCGTATTCTAAAGACTTGATTGATACGTAAATTCCTTGTGGGATCGACTCTGGCCATAATACCCCGGATTATATTTGCAACGCCCGTTTAGTCTTTTATAAGACATAGTTGAGCGTGATCAATGCCCACCCCTAGTTCTAGTGGCTATCCAGTAAGAGGCAGAATGTGTGAATGATGCTAGAGAAATTGAGTATTTAGGGAGTGCTAGCAAGAGAATTAGGAAGAATTGGACGGATGGGTTGAGCAAGATCGTTTTATCAAAGGAGAAAGGATCTCGGCAGGGTCTAGAGTGGTGCAAGGAGTAGCTTCAGGCTAAGTGGGGGAGTCCCACCAACTGCGGTTGGGTTGCAAGATTGTGTTATCATAGGGTTGCGGATTGTCGGCATGTTGGCAAGTTATTACAACTAAGGGAAAGGAGTAAAATGGTGATTGTGCGTGGGATTTGATGAATGCGTGCGGAAGTTGGCCCTGTCGGGCCAGGGTTAGGCTTTGGAAGATTCAAAATTTTGCTTAAGGCATAGGTGAGTTGTCAGGATAGTGACTCGGTCACGTGTTTCATTGAAAAAGGTGTCCATGTGCTAGAAGAGCCTTGGAGTTGATCGTATTCGGGACCAATCAGAGTGAGTGACTCTCAATAGCGGTCTTAGTGAGTTCAAAAGTTAAGAATGCGGCGTTTAAGGGTTTCAGGCAGCAGTATGATCGAGAATCGAGCTTTTGCAGAGTAATTTTTGAGAAAAAGGAAGATGGTTGGGATACTCTATGATATGTTTCAGCATGCAAGATAGTATTGGAGGAATGTAAGAAATGAACTCCGGATTGTAGAGATTATCAGGAGGGTATGAGACGGGTTGCGAGATTTAGGCAGCATAGTCCCGTGTAACAAGGTCACTCGGGATGAGTGAGGGTTGAGTTTGCTATGAGTTGAAGGAAGTTCCTATTATTCCTAAGGCAATTGAAGATGATTAAAAGAAGATAGATTGATTAGCCATGGTTGAAATGGCACGTTTGCGGCAGTGATCAGTTCCTTTGATGTGATTAAGTTATGCATGTGGTTTGTGCCGGTGTGTGCGGGGCTTGTAGGCCGTCACAATGGATTCCATGTGGGAGCATTTGAGTGCTATGGCCTGTCAGGCATAGGCGGATCCCGGAAAGGTTATCGTGGTATAGACTACTACTTAAGGATTTGCATGTTGGGTGATTGTGGTAATTTACTCGAGCATTGAGATGGTACTATTAAATTGAGTTAAGTAAAAGGTTTCTATATGATGAAGTGTTCACCCTATTGGTGGTTCAGAAGTTATGATGGAATTCTTGCGGTACCTCATATTGGCATGTTAGGTGCGGTAAGCAGTATGTAACTGGGAGTAAGAATTGAGATTGCGGTTCGGTGTTAATAAGGATGTCATAAGCTCGGAAGAGCAAGAAAAAGTGATTTGAAAGTTCAGAGTAAGCTGGTGTTATCTTCAGTGTCACCTTAGATTGATGTTCAGTGAAAGAGGCTTTGTACCCTGGTTATGGGTTCTTGATTTGTCTTACAACGTAGTATGGCCAGTGGTAGATGGGAAGACTTGTCGCCTTGTGTGGAAGGTCGTGGAAGCATGACCACGAAAATATTGTATAAAGTGTGACATGTAGTCACTTGATGGATTAAAGATTTGGACCGAGTTTAAAGAAGTGCAATATTGCTTAATTGAGAATTTATGCCTGGAAGGCGTTCAGTTCATTCGGTTGTGGATTGTGGAGTGTTTGTCCCGGCTATGATGTTCGTTCTTGCGTATTATGAGAGAAAGTGGGTTAATATGGACCCAGGTAAAAGCTATTAGCTTAGTTGGTGCGAGCAAGGTAGACTCGATGTTTGTGGATAGATTTAAATATGATTATGGGCTCCGTATGAGCCAGACATGTTCATTTCAGTAGATCGCTTTTTCATGGAAAGGTATTAGAACAACGGATGTTGTTCCGTCTTCGTCAAATTCATGTGTTATTATGATTATGCCGTGTGAGTTATGAAACGACTTGATAATTTCCTATGTGTTGAGGTACCGCGTAGTGGGGATGTTATGTGAGCAGGATAGCTCTCGAGATCCAGGGTGTAAATATATATATCACACCTCAGTTGTGCTTGAGTTTTGTAGCCTACAACTTTATCAGTCTCCCCAGGATGGTATTATGCACTTAGCGTGCTTATAATCGATATTCAGTAATTTGTAATAGTGAGCAAATCAGCTCCGTATATATATCTTCTTGTGTAAATTTTATGTGTGGATCGGGTGGCACGTCGCCACGGGTATGTTATTCGGATCGGGTTGCACGCCGCAACAGTGTGATGTGGAGTAAGGTTCATACATATTTATTTTTCTTATTTTTTGCTTCCTATTTTCTGAGAAATTAGTAGCGTGAGTTGAAAAGTCCCTTCCTGAGTCATTTCTTATTTATCATGTTCGAGTTATGGCCTATTGGCGCGATGTGGTATCATGTGAGGCTGTTGGTCATGTTTGGGGTGATTTGTTGTCTGAGCAGTTCATACTAGGTGAGACGAGATTATCAGATCAGGGATCGGTGCGTAAGGTTATGTGAAGTGTATATTAAAGAACAAATACCATTATTCAGGTTCATAATGAAGTGATGATTCTAGTCAAGATGAGGTATTCAAGGATTTGTTAACTCTATAGTTGCGTATGAATTTCTGCGCATTTCCTTCATTGTGGTGGTATCGTTAGCATTATGGCAGGATGTCTGTATATTTGTTATGAGGTGCATCAGGAGCACCAGATTCGTGAAATTTTGGCTGTTAAGGTTTAGGGAGTGTCATTATGGTCAGATGATGGATTATGCGGTGTATGGTGCTAATTCAGCAAATGTATGCAGTCATGTTCTGGTATGTTGTGTGGTAGTCGATATAGTGTTTATATATTGGAACTAGGCCTGGCAGAGAAAATTTCAAGTATTATAACTAGGTTCTGAGCTTATTATATGGATAAAAGGAAGAATCTTCAGATTTAATCAAGCTAATTTACTCAACTGGGCTGTGGTAGCACGGGCAGGTGCTCGGGGTGTTAAACAGTTATTTCAGATAACTCCAGAGCAGTTCTTGGCACGTTCGAGGACGAACGTCTGTTTAAGTGGGGGAGAATGTAACGACCCGACCGGTTGTTTTGAGCTCTAGTGTGTCGTTCAGCGGTTTGAAGTCGTGAGCAGCTCCATTTCAGGTATTATGACTTATAGGTGTGGTCAGAATTGAATTTCAGGAAGTTTAGAGTTGATTTGGAAAGAAAATTCTCATTTCAGAAGCCTTAAGTTGTAAGAATCAACTAAGATTGGAATTTTGAGTAAACGACCTCCGAATCAGGATTTGAGGGTTCCTGCAGGTTCGTATGATGATTTCGGACTTGGGCGTATGTCCGGATCGGGTTTTGGATAACCCGGGAGCGTTTTGATGCATATTGTGGAAGTTAGCATTTTTGAAGAAATTTCCTAAGTTTGGCTTAAAGCGCATTTTAGTGATATTGATGTCCGTTTGGAATTTCGAGCCTGGGAATAACTCCGTATGGTGATTCTGGATTTGGGAGCAGGATCAGAAGTGAATTCGGATGTTCGTAGGTCATTTTGAAGTCATTTGGCTAAAGATAGAAATTTGAAGGTTTTGAGGAATCCGGCCGTAAGTAGAAGTTTGGATATCGAGGTCGGAATATGATTCCGGAATTTAGAGCAAGTCCGTAATGTCGAATATGACTTGTGCAAAAAATTTGAGGTCAATCGGGAGTGATTTGATAGGTTTCGACATCGGATGCAGAAGTTGGAAATTTCTAAGTTCATAAAGTTGGGATTTTTGTGCGATTCGTGGCATCAATATTGTTTGATGTGATTTGAGACCTCGAGCAAGTCCGCATTATGTTTTGGAACAGATTGGTATAATTGGACGGGGTCCCGGGGGGCCTCGGGTGGATTCCGGGTGGTTAACGGATCAAGTTTGGGAGTTTGAAGAAGGCTGAGGTTGCTGTCATCTGGTGTGACCGCACCTGCGTGGATTTGGCCGCAGGTGCGAAGGATGGATGGTCTGGCTGGGATCCCAGGTGCGATGGCATTTCCGCACCTACGAAGACGCAGATGCGGACAGTGGGCGCAGGTGCGATTATTGGGCTGGAGTTGAGGTAGCCGCAGGTGCGGGAGATTGGTCGCACTTGCGGGAGCGCAGGTGCGGAATCGAGGCTGGGCAGAATGTTTTAAAACCGAGAATTTGTGGCCATTTCTTCATTTCTTCTTTGGTTTGGTCGATTTTGGAGGAGCTTCAAGAGAGGATTTCTTCATGCAACATCAAGGTAAGTAACTCCTTCATGCTTCTAAGTTAAATACAAGATTATGTGCATGGATTAGGCATGGAAATTGGTAGGTAATTGGGAAATCTTAAAGAAACCTAGAAAATGGAAATTTGGATTTTAGCCATGAATTGAGCATGAATATTTGAGTAAATTGTATATTTGAGTTAGTAAGGCTATGGGTAGAATATATCTTCGAGAAATTTTAGATTCCGGGCACGTGGGCCCGAGGGCGTTTTGGTCATTTCACTAAGCGGAGTTGGGAAATTATATAATTTGGAATTTGTTGCAATATTAGAGTATATTTTCATTGGGTTGTCTTTGTTTGGATAGTTTTGGGGCGTTGTGCGTCCGTTTGGAGTCATCGGAAGGGCTCGGAGGCCGGTTATGGAATTTCGGAGCAAGGTAAGTCTCCTTTCTAACTTTGTAAGGGGGAATTGTCCCCCTAGGTGAATTAATTAAGTATATGCTATTATCTTCGGGGGCTACGTACGTACGAGGTGACGGGAGTCCGTGCGTAGCTACTATTATGCCATGTCCGGGTAGTCTAGGACCCACTAGCATGCCTTACGTGTTGTATCTGTGGTCCTGCCTATTATATTAGACTGCTAATATAATTGAAATCGTAATTGAATATCTGAAGAAGATTAGAGTTTATTTTCTTAATCATCTAAAAAGAGAATTGATTCCTCTGTGGATATTTGTATACCTGATAGGGTTATATTGTGGAACATTATTAAACTGGCAAATGAGTTTCAAAACAAGATTTAAAAGTTATATTTTCATGTTCCTTTAAGAAGAATTTTATCACTTTCCTGAGAAAACTGCTTTCTTGATAAAAATGCGGATTTATTATGTGAATATGTGTACATATGAGCACCTGAGTCGCAGGTATGATTGGCGAGCAGGATAGCCTTATTTTTTTTATGTTGACCGTGTCGCATGATCAATTCGCGAGCGGGGAAAAAGAGATGAATCTATGGTTCGAGCCATTCGACCCTTCGGCAATGCACAATTTATTATTGTTGGTCCGCGCCGTTCGACCCTCGGCATTGCTTGTGCATGATATTTTCTGTGTAGTTGCTATGATTTTTGCCTGATTACTAGCCTGGGATTTCAAGTTGTCAATTGAAATGACAGAAATCTAAAGTTATTAAAAATTTTTGGAAGAAGTTGTTCCTTCCGTTGATTAAATTGTTATTTGATTAAATCAGCCATGTTGATTAATTGTTATTAATATGACGAAGATATAAAGTGTTAAACGAGAACGGAGTTGATAATGTTATCCTTGTTTTTAATAAATTGCCTATGATAATCATGCTTAGTGTCACACTTAAATATTCTAAATTGACTTTTAGCAAGTGTCTAATTTTGACCTCTCGTCATTACCTCTCTGAGGTTAGGCGGGCGACTTACTGAGTGCACGTTGTTTATGTACTCATGCTACACTTGCTGTGCATTTTATTGCACAGGTACTTTCATAGCAATGTGGAGGATTCAGAGACTTAGGCGAGCTGCATCATCCGGAGGCGATCCGCAGCTGACAGAGTACTTGTTTTCTTTTTTAAATTTCCTAGTCCAATTTGCATTTTGGACAGGCTTAGTGATGATGTATAAATTCTTAGAAATAGCTCATGTACTTGTGACACCGGGTTCTGGGATATGTGTTGGGATATATTTGTTATAGTGTAATATTTAAACTATTGTTTTACTTAACATATTTTTTTATTTAGTTAATATGTAATAAAGTGCAAGGAAATGTTTTTCATAAATGTTTAAACCGGAAATTATTTCAATTAATTAATGATTGGCTTGCCTGACAATGATGACCGACGCCATCACGACCTTATGGATTTTGGGTCGTGACATCCCCCTAGCATATTGTTGATTCTGTACTTAAGTGTTCCTGGAACTATGTTCTTACCTATGTGCCTTATGTGTCCCCAATCCCCCATTACCCCTGTTTGGTGTTGCTGAACCTGCCTTGGTTCTGTGTTCTTTGGCTGTGTATGAACCTGTTTTGGGTGCTATGTCTGGACTTTTGCTTGCTGCTCTACTCTCTTTTCAAAAACTATTTTACTACATAACTCTGTAGTTCTTTACAAAATCTTTCAAACAAGTCTCTTTTCAAACTGTTTTCCTACTCAATCTTTTCAAAACTATGTCAAGCACTCTCACTCTACTCTTAGATATTTAAGTTCTGCCCCTCTAATGTGTGACTGCTTAGGGATCCCTATGAGATCCCTCTGAACTCTGATGCATTAGAGCTGGCCCTTCCACACTGCACTTACTCAATTATGGTTATGAAATCTGGGTGTGAGCACTGCCCGGGATCCCTTGAGGTCCTTAGGGAACTCTGACACACCCGGATATGAGAAAGGCTATGAAACATTTGGGCACTTGAGGTTCTGGAAGTCTGGGCCAGTTTTCAGGCTCTCTATAGTTTAACTTCTTCTTTTCCTTTATCTATTTACGTAATTTATTCACCTAGTCTATATTATTTATTTGTAAATGAATATTGGGGATGGCTAGTGAAATGGGAGGGGATAGCTATATAATTTTATCGATGCCACTGGGTAGAAATCATGCCTTAAGCTTTACATTTCCTATATCTGCATTAGAATCCATGCTTTGGATCAACATGCCAAACATGCATTAGATATCATGTCTTTAAGGCTTTTCCATGTTTACTGCCATAAAATACAACATACCTCAAATTATGCTTGTGCCTACCACTTAGAAATCCTGCTCCTTAGGCGATAAAATTAATACTCCTGTGCGTTCATGAATCATGCTTAACAACTCTGTAGTTCTCTGTGTATTTTAGAAATCATGCTTTAGGAATCCTGTGCATCCTGAAATTATATCCTAGCCACCCTGCATTCACGTGTGCATACTAGACACCATGCTCTAGGATTTCGTTTACATTTACTTAACTACACCTAGTTTAAACTGTTAATTCATGAAAATATATAAAATAACCTCGCATATGATTATCATGTCTGTTCTTAATAGAAATTGGTAACTATCTCTGCATTCTCAGATTTACATCACTTAGAATAGCATGTTTTAGGTAAAACAACCTCTGAACTGTTTAATAATTCTGGTAGTCACTATGCACAACCCCACGCCTAAGCAAGCCTTAGGTAATCAATCTCTTAAAAATGAATACTGTTTTGATTGCGTTTGCTGCCTAAGGGCTAACAGGTTTTTTTTAAAACCAGTAGGCAAGCTGATTAGGTCCTTGCTATTGAGTTTATAAACAAGCTGCATACTTCTGTGTATTGATATTCACTTAGATATCCTGTCTTAGGATTCTGTCTAATAAAACTGCCTCTTGTTTTGTGTTTGAGACGTGTTGTTTATGTGTAATATTTGTGGAGGTAAATCTGAGCCTTTTAAACTGCTTTTCCCGCATTTATTAGTAAAGTCCTAGTTGTTCTTGCCTATCGCTTAGAATTTTATCCTTTTAACCTTAGGGAGTTTTGTCTAGAACTGCCTATATTTAGAGGTCCTGAATTCCTCCAGGGCCATTACGAAGGGGCGGGTAACAAAACGCATAGAGGTCGTGAAATAAACTCGCTTAATAACCTTTAAGGGGTGGGAAAGGGTAGACATGGATATGATATCCGGTGCGCTAATGCCACGAGTAACCCCTCTTCTGAGGAGTGATTATCGGGCATTGTACTGATGTGATCCTATAGGTTAAACAACCTAGGACCCCCTATCCCTTACACATGTGTGCTTAGATTGTAAAACCTCCAGAACTTTGTATATGTTCTTAGACTTTAAATCTTTTAAACTTAAGCACATATGTGTGCTTGGACTGAAAATCTTCTCAAAACCTTCATCTATTTACCTATGTGTTTATTTCTTATATGCTATCTGTTCACAAAGTTTGTTTGGGTCGGGAACCACAATTGTGGACTTCGAGGGGTGCCTAACACCTTCCGCTTGAAGTAATTTCAAGCCCTTACCCCATCTCTGGTTATCTAATATATGTTTGTAAATAACCTTTAGTAGGTGCCCTAACGTACCTTAACTCGTTAGGTGGCGACTCTTCAATTCCTTACCCCTTTCCCAAAAGGAAACGAGTTGTCCTAATAATGTGGAATACCCTGACCGATCCAAAAGGGGAGGAAAGAGGGGGCACGACAGGTAAGTGGCGTGCTGGTTTGAGAAGAGCAAGGTACACAATTTCCTGTTTATTATGTAAGTCGGACCCTAGGAGATGCTGAAACCAGGTACCCGCATTTAGAAAAGTTAGCACTTGCACTAATAAGCGCGTCCAGAAAACTAAAACCATATTTTCAATGTCACCCTATATGTGTGTTGACTACATACCCACTTCAAAATGTCTTGCATAAGCCTGAGTTGTCGGGCCGATTGGCCAAGTGGGCCATCGAACTTGGAGGGTACGATATCGAATATCGACACCGAACGACCATCAAGTATCAAATTTTGGCAGACTTCATTGCTGATTTTACTCCTGCCCTCGTACCCGAAGTAGAAAAGGAACTTCTACTAAATTCGGGTACATCCTCGGGGGTATGGACCCTCTTCACAGACGGCACCTCGAATGTGAAAGGGTCCGGGCTCGGTATTTTTTTAAAACCGCCTACAGGAAATATCATTAGACAATATATCAAAACTTCTAGATTGACTAACAATGAGGCCGAGTATGAGGCCATGATTGCAGGTCTCGAACTAGCCAAAGGCCTGGGAGCAGAGGTCATCGAGGCTAAATGTGACTCTCTTTTGGTGGTAAACCAAGTAAACAAAAGCTTCGAAGTTTGAGAAGATAGAATGCAAAGGTATTTGGACAAACTTCAAATAACGTTGCACCGCTTCAAAGAATAGACGCTGGACCATGTACCTCGAGAGCAGAACAGTGAGGCCGATGTACTAGAGAATTTGGGATCATCGGTTGAAGAAGATGATATTGTCCCAGGGGATGTTGTCCAATTGTCGAGGTCCGTGGTCGAGGAAGTCCATGCGGAGATTAATTCGACAAGTTTGACGTGGTATTGGAGGAATAAATACGTCGAATACTTAAAGCACAGAAAGATCCCCTCGGACCAAAGGAGTCGAGAGTCTTATGAGCCAAAGTAGCTCGATTCTCACTTGATGAAAATGGAACATTGTATAGAAGAACCTTCGACGGACCGCTGGCAGTATGCTTAGGACTAGGAGACACCGATTATGTATTGCGAGAAATCCATGAATGCACTTGTGGGAACCACTCTGGCGCCGGCTCTTTGGTTCGCAAGGTAATTAGAGCTGGATATTACTGGGATAGCCTTGAAAAAGATACTAAGGAGTTCGTTCGAAGGTGTGACAAATGCCAAAGGTTCGTACCGATGATCCATCATCCCGGTGAACAACTTCATTCGGTCCTATTCCCGGGGCCATTCATGAAATGGGGGATAGACATCGTCGGCCCCCTACCAACGACACCAAGTAAAGCTAAATTCATTTTATTTATGACTGACTACTTTTCAAAATGGGTAGAAGCGCAGGCCTTCGAGAAAATAAGAGAAAAAGAAGTCATTGACTTCATATGGGACCACATCGTGTTTCGGTTCGGTATACCCGCCGAAATAGTATGTGACAATGGGAAGCAGTTTATCGGCAATAAAGTGACAAAGTTCTTCGAAGACCATAAAATCAAAAGGATTCTATCAACGCCCTATAACCCAAGCGCAAATGGCTAGGTCGAGTCCACAAACAAAACCATCATTCATAACTTGAAGAAGAGATTGAATGATGCTAAAGGGAGATGGAGAGAAGTATTGCCTGAGGTGCTGTAGGCATATCGAACAACGTCGAAATCAAGCACGGGGGAAACCCCATTCTCTTTGGTGTATGGGTCCGAAGCATTGATTCCGATCGAGGTCAGGGAACCTAGCCTCAGGTTTCAACATACTACCGCGGATTCGAACCACGAGGCTATGAACACTTGTCTCAAACTACAAGATAAAAAACGTGAAGCCGCACTATTTCAAATGGCTGCACATAAACAAAGGATCGAGAGGTATTATAACATAAGGGCAACCTTCTCCATTTCGAAGTCGGGGACTTAGTTTTAAGAAAAGTCACCCTCAATACTCGAGACCCAAACAAAGGAAAGCTAGGCCCCAATTAGGAAGGACCGTACCGAGTCATTGGAGTCGTAGGGAAGGGATCTTACAAACTTAGCACAATGGAAGGCGAGAAACTACCAAACAATTGGAATATATCACTAATCAAATTTTATAATTGCTAAGGTATGACCTTCTCCCTTTTTTCCATTTATATTTAAGACTAACTCCTTGCAGGTGTTCGATCGAAAGCATCGAGGCATCCTTCAACTCGAATACCTTAGGTTTTACAGCATGCGTTGCACTCTTTTTCCCTTAGATCGGGTTTTATCCCAAATGGGTTTTTTCCGGCAAGGTTTTTAACAAGGAAACATTTATATGCTACCTAAGGAGAATTCAACAAGTATTCAAGGCTTCTTTCCAATCAACCTCTAATACTGGGGGGAATCACCCTCGAAAGCTGAATTTTCGAAGAAACTTCGCGCCAAAGAGGGCCTCGATAGGAGAACTTTGTAATGGGTCAAACGGTCAAATGAACTGTGTCCATGTAGAATAGTCGAGCCCCTGACGGCAAAACATGTACGCATGAATAAATTATTCAAAGAAACATTCTTTCTATATCAAAACACTTTGTGTTTCAAAGAAGTCTACTATTATACGAGCTTCATACTTATAATTCTACGAGAAACGGCTCAAGAGCCAGAACGAAAATGCACCCCGAATACTCGGGGACTGTCATCGACGGTCAACACATCCGAATCATTGAAAACTCGAACTTGTAAGACCTCTAAGAGGAATCCCCTCGATATAAAGGCCAAGGCCACCATACTCGTGGACTAAATTCAAAAGATTATTGGGAAACAAGTCCAAGAGACATACCCTAGGGCTACGACCATATTGAATACTATGGTCATATGAAAAAGCTACAGCCGGAATAATGCGGCTCGGAGACGTCCGACTTCCGCCATAAAATTAAAGGACTTCAAACACCTTGAAAAACCGGTTAAATCAGGCTACCTTCGGCAAAAGAAAATGATAAAGGGCTTCGATAAAACCAGCCCTCGAACAATGTAGAGGCTTCGATAACATCAGCCTTCGAAAAATACCTCAAGAGGTAGTCAATTATCGTTACACAACAAATTACAAACGAGGTTCCAATCGATTGAACCTTCAAAAAACCCAACGGGTACAAAAATACATGCTAAAGCATACCAAAATTTTCACTAAGTCTTTTAGCCGAAAAGAGGGAAAAATTATAGCCGCTTTAGAGGCCGAATTGGAACTACCTAAAGAGCCTAAGGCCCGACCAAAAAGAGACTAAGGGCCGACATAAAAGAGCCTAAGGGCCAACCTAAAAGAGCCTAAGGGCCAATATTTAAGAGTATAAAAGCTGAAGCATATGGAGTTCGAGACCTTGCTCTCGCTTAGCTCGGACTCAAGAGTCCCATCACCCCAAGCTCGCGTCAAACCGACTTAAAGCTTAGCTCTAGGATTAAACCTTAAGAGGTATTATAAAGATCGCTCATGGATCAAACAAAAAACTTAAGGGTTTACTACATTCTGAGTCCAGGCCAATACTCGGACTGATCATTAGAAATATAACATCAAATTTCTTCCACAAATGAAGAGGAAACATAATTCAACGCAAATAGAAGATGAAGCAAAGAAGTTCTTTATATTCATAAGATATGTTTACAAAATATATTTACAACACCCACGAGGGGCCCTTACACAAAAGCAAAATACAAAAAGAATCTAATCTATTTCGGGGCTACATTCTTGGAGGCAAAATCCCCAGGAGATGTATCTTCGATAGCTCTATCTTCGGGGACCTCCTCCTCCTCCTCAGAGAATTCATCTTCGTCTCCCTCGCTCTCGGAGCCGCTAGCAGAAACCTCATCATCGGAAAGAAAAGCAGCTGCCTCTTCCTCCAAAGTTTTCTCCTTTTCAATGTCGGCTGAGAGGTCGAAGCCTCGAGTATGCACCTCCTTGAGAGTTTTTCTTCGGGACTCTAGCCTAGCATGGTTGAGGGCACATAATAACTTAAGCTCGGCCATGGAAGAGATCTCCTGTGCCCAAGCATTAGCAGCAGCGGCGTCAGCTTGATACGAGGACACGAATGCCTCAGCCTCGGATTTGGCTTTAGCAAGCTCAGCGACCGATTTAGCTCGAAGCTCCTCAATTTTGCAGCTCCAGGCGGAACTCTCCTCTTTTGCACTTTGATGTTGGTTCTCGATCGAGGTCAGCTGTTCCCGAAGAGTATCTTTCTTTGAGGCGAGGCGGTCCATGTGTTGTCTCCATCCAAGGGTCTCGGCCTCTTTCATCTTGAACTCCTCTCGAACCTCCTCCACTAGCTCGCCCCTCAGCTGAAACTGCAAAATTGAAGTGTTAGTCACCAAACCAAGTAAAAATGTAATAGACCCTCTAAAGCTATATTACATGTTCACGAAGCTCAATTTGTTGTTGATGGGACCTCGTCAACTCGGCTCGAAGATCGCCGATCTCCCCCTCTTTTTTGGCGTAGAGAGCCTTAAGGCTGTCCATCTCTACCACGAGATTTTTGAACTTAGCTTCACACCGGGAAAGCTCGGCCCGAGGCTTGGAAAATGCTTGATTATAAAGCAATACGGCCTTCTCACAAAGAAAATGAGTCAAGCTTAGAAGGGCAAAAATCAAACTCGAAGCGTAGTTATGAAGACAAAGTTTACCTGTTTGCGAAGCTTTTCGGCCTTGTCAAAAATGAACGAGGCGTCAAGATCGGGGCCCTCCTCAATTCCCGCAAGGTACTCCCAAAAAATGTTGTTCTCCCATGGGACGTTCCTATATCCGGAGTCCTCATGTCCTGGGCATCCCGTATTTTTCCCTCGGAGAATACCTGTGATGACCCAAAAGGGGCATTCCATATATTCTATCTAATTCTGTGTTCCGAGGTCGGGAAAAACCTCCTTTTATCTCACCTCAATTTGCGTGCAGCCCGAGCGTGTAGTCGGGAAGTCTTTATGTGAAAAATTGATAAAAAATGAAAATTTTGTATTGGAAACTTTGAATAAAGTTGATTTCAGTCAACGTTTTTGGTAAACGGACCCGGACCCGTGATTTGACGGTCTCGGAGGGTCCATAGAAAAATATGGGACTTGGACGTATGCCCGGAATAGAATTCCGAGGTCCCAAGTTCGAGAAATGAATTTTTTTAAAGAAAATTATTTTCTGGAAATATTTAAGGAAATTGAAAATGAAATCTGATTAGGAAGTGATGGTATCGGGCCCGTATTTTGGTTCCGCCGCCCGGTATAGGTCTTATATATGGTTTAAGCACTTTCTGTAAAGTTTGGTTGAAAACGGATTTCATTTGACGTGTTTCGGACTTAAAATAAAAAATTTGATATTTTATGAAAATTGATAGAATTCATGGATTTTGAGGCTTAATTCGATGGATATGATGTTATTTTGGTGATATGATCGCACAGATAAGTTCATAGGATATTTTTGAGGTAGTGTGTATATTTGGTTTGGAGCCCCGAGGGCTCGGGTGAGTTTTGGATAGGCCACGGATTGCATTTTTGAACTTGGAATTTGCTGGTGTAACTGATCTGCAGGCTTCGTATTTGCGAAGCCAGCATCGCAAATGCGAGCTATTCATCGCAGATGCGAAGATGCCCTTGCTGGCCAGGGATCGCAAATGCGACCATGTGGTTCGCAAATGCGAGTATGGAACCTTCGCAAATGCGAAGTCCCTCCTTTTGCTCAGTGTTCGCAAATGCGAGTAAGACTTCGCAATTCCCATGTCAGGTGGGGTTCGGAATTGCAAACCCCAGTTCGCAATTCCCATACCAACCAGTGGTCTGCAATGCACTTAAACCGAATTTTGACTCCATTTTTCATACTTTCTCAAACTCAAACACACTTAGGCGATTTTTCTAAGAACAAGACTTCTTCCAAATCATTTGTAAGTTGGTTTTTACTCAATTATTTCAATCATTAACATCATTTAACATGTTTTCAACTTAAATCAAAGATTTCCATGGGTGAAATTGGGTGTTTTGGGTAGAACTTAGGTTTTTCTAAAATTGGGGTTTGAGTGGGTGATTGACCTCCGATTTGAGAGATTTTCATATGTTTAGACTCGTGAGTGAATGGGTGTCCGGAAAATATAATTTTTACCAGATTCCGAGACGTGGGCCCGGGAACTTTTTGGGAAATTTTACCTAATTTCGCGTCTTAGCTTTGAATTAAATCATAGAACTAGTTGCTTGAGATTTTATTCACGATATGTAATTGGATTGAATAGATCTGGGCCATTTGGAGTCGAGTACTCGTGGAGAGAACGTAGTTCCTATTTGATTTTGAGCCGGTTCGAGGTAAGTATCTTGCCTAACCTTGTGGGAGGGACTTCCCCTTAGGATTTGAGTCTTCTCTGTTGATTGTATTCCTTGTACGCGAGGTGACGAGTGCGTTCTCGGATTTAATTGTGGAAAATTTGCCCTTATTAGGGTCTTAGCTCCTTGTAATTACTGAGTATGAAGTTGTTTTGATATGATTAAGTTCCCTGTTATTAGTTTCACCTCTAAATGTGTTTGCTTGGAAATTATTTTCCCTTTTTGGTTTATTCTTGTTGCCTAATTGATTCTTGTTTTGTTTAATTGAAGATCCCTACCCTTCTGTAGTCAGGTTATCTTTCGTAATTGCTTGTCTCTATCTGGAAATCATTAGTATCTCTCATATAATTAATTGGTCTTAATGGAGGTTACGGTTATCTTTCCTCTGCTCATCCTTAATTGAAATCATTGTATATTCGTCGTAACTTGCCCAACTGTAAAAGAAGTTAGATATCCTATGTTTAGTTGATAATTCCTTAATTGAAATTATTTGGTTCATGTTAACTTCCTCGTTGTTGAACTACGTATTATGGAATCGTTGTTTCATATTATTCTCCCTTGTTGCGTTGTTCTTATTACGCTTAGTATTCTCTGTTATGGTTATTCCTTGTGAGCTAGTTGTACCGTCTCCTGGTAAACGGAGGCACCTAAGTTGATTTCCTTGCGTTGTTCTTGAAAACATTGTCATTTGTTGTGTTGTACTTGTGATATTGTGATGCACGAGGTTTCTGCCGTGCGGTTGTTGATATTGTGATGCAAGATGTTTCTGCCGTGCGGTTGTTGATATTATGATGCACGAGGTTTCTGCCATGCGGTTGTTGATATTGTGATGCACGAGGTCTCTGCCGTGCAGTTGTTGTTGAGGAGTTGCACGAGGTCTTTGCCGTGCTATTATTGCTATTGATGTATTGCACATGCAGCGTAATAAGGCGGGATATGTTTATATGCTTATATGTGGGTTGCGCATGTGGCGGAATAAGGTGGGGACATTATGTCAGGGGTTAGTTGTAAATAATTGTGACGGCCTGTGGAGGCATTCCTATGTTGTTTAATATTGTGATTATGGGTTGCTTACCTGTATGAGCCTTAACGCTTGGGAGTTGTGAGGAAACATCGTACGTGCGGTTTGTTCTCCTTTTTATGTTACTAGTTGGTAGAATTCTTGTTAAAACACTTGCACAAGCATACACGTAGTTGAACACTCCTATTAGAGGTGAATTCCTCCTGATTGTGCTAAGGGTGGAGGTACGCCCTCGTTTATCCATTATATATGTGGGGATTGGCCCTAATTAGCCAGTTAGTTGTCAATATGACTGTGAGACTGATGGGGCATAGGATGCCAAGTGTTAGATTTCAGATGCTGGGGTTTCGTGAGTTGTGGTTTGTCTGAGATTTGGTAAGATTGTGGAAAGAGTTGAATAAGACCTTATGTGAACATCATCGTAGGTTATGAGTTATTGATTTATTTTCCCCTTACTGTGTTGTGACCTTAGGATCTGGATTGTGATTTTGCCGTCTTTACGTATCATCATTTATCATCTTCTCGTTGTTTCTTGATGTTCTTTTCCCTTACGGTGAATTGTAGTATTTATGTTCTCTTCGTGCAGCCGTTACACATTTATATATCATTTCCGTTGTACCTATGATTATACTGTTTATTGACCGGTAGGTGTCTCGGCTGTGCCTCGTCGCTACTCCACCGAGGTTAGTCTTGATACTTACTGGGCACCGCCGTGGTGTGCTCATGCTACTCTTCTGCACATTTTGTTGTGCAGATACAGGTACTCCCATTCACTTCTGTCAGCCTTGGAAGGAGGCGTTTCTATAGAGACTTCGAGGTATATCTGCTACGTCTGCAGACCGAAGAGTCACTTTCTACCTTTGGTAATAAGTGTAGCCTTTCAGTATTTTTCCTTTGTTTAGACATCCTTGAGTTAGAGCTTCTTATGTATCCCTTAGCTTGTGATTTGTGAGATTCCGGGTTTTTGGAATTTTGTTAGCTTCGAGAGTTGTTATTGTATGTGCCGAGCGGCACCGTAAATGCTGTTTATTTTACTAGTTTATTTTTAATTACTATCTTCCGCAATTATGGTTTATCTTCCTCATTTTTAGGCTTACTAGTTGTAGGGGCTAGGTGTCGTCACGACATGTTAACGGAGGGCGAACTGGGGTCGCAATACCCGGCCCGGCAGTGAGTCGTCACATTTATTACGCCAAATGAATCACTCGGGATATTATCTTTTCTTCAGAGGCCCTCGGGGTTAGGCTCTCCAAGCTCGTCAATCAAGTGTCCCCCAGAACGAGGCGCACCTTTGTCACCTGATGTTTCGGGGACTTTGCTCGAGCTCCCTTCGAAATCTCTTCGGCTCGAGACTGAACCGCATCTGTCACCATCGGTTTAGCGGCCTTCAAAGAATCAGCGTCCCACTTTTTTGAGCCACCAACGGGCAACCAACATCTCCCTCTGTGCCATCTCTCTCTTCATTCTCAGCACGAAGACGTTCGGCCGTTTCTAGAGATAGGGCCACGGTGTCGGCCTTGGGCTTTCGAAGCTTGCTCTTCTTTGGCTTTGGGGAATTCGCAGGCGACCCCCTCTTCCTTTTCTTCTCCTTGGTGGGCCTCGAGATTTCTTTCTCATCGGGAGGGGGCGGTCGCATGGTAATGGCATCTCCGAGGCCTGCATAAAAATAAAAGTCAGAATATCACTAAGCAACACAAATACGCAAACAATTGAACTTACCATGGTTTTTGTCTCCCATCAGCCTTTGGACGAATCATGCCAGCTGCGTTCGACGTATGAAGAAGTAGAGGCTAGTTGCCGAACCCAGCCAGGGAGGTCCGGAACTGCACCAGGAAACCAAGGGACAACTGCATCATTATAAAGAGATTAGTTCGAGAAAAGAACGACGAAGTAGTAAGTCATCATCGATAAACCAGTACTTACATTTCATGTTCCAGTCCTCGAGGAATGGCATCCTCTCAGTAGGAATCAGGCCGGTGGTCTTGATTCGGACAAATTGGCTCATCCAATTTTGGTCCTTGTCCTCATCGATGCTAGAGAAGAAATACTTCAAGGATCAGCGTTGCATCTTTATCAGGCCACCTGGATAAAGACGAGGGTTGTATAGCCTGATCAGATAGTCGAAGGTAAAAGACATCTCCCGGACCTTGCTCGAGAAGTATCTAATCATATTGACGATTCGCCAGAAGGAGGGGTAAATCTGACCAAGCGTCACTTGGTATTGTTGGCGAAATTCGAGAATGACTGGGTCTATGGGGGGCAGAGAAGGATCTACAAGACCTAGTGTGAATGGATAGGTATACACGCTCAGGTACCCTGCTTATGAATAGTTATATCCTCTTCGGGGAAGGGATCACCACGTCTTTATTCTCCTAATGGCAATCTGCCGTCACATGCTTGAGTTTGGCTTCAGTTATCAAGCTGATGTACCGAGACATAGGTTCACATCGACCCCGGACGGAAGCAGGTTTGTCGATTTTAAAATTGGAAGATGTTTTGCAAGGCCCCGGAATACACTCCTCGATACGAGGTGGTACCACCGTTTTACTTTTGGATTGGCATGATGATGAAGAGGCTTTCTTTTTCTGAGTAACTATTTTAGAAGTTTTGGCCATTGTTGTTGAGAAATTCAGAAGAAGAAAAGAAATTGATGATGAAATAGGCACAAGTTGAAGAGAATGGTGAGTTCAGAGATTGAAGAAGCTAATGAATAACTATGAAAGCTTTGAGAAGTAAAAATTCAAGTAAAGTTTGCAAAGTGGAGGAGTTGGCCTATTTATAGAGGTCACTCAAGCGTGTTAAAGAAGCCAAACAACTTACCAGTCAGCCGTTTTTAATTAATGGACTTTGGAAAAGTGCAGACGCGACCTTTCAGTCATACTAGTTGCTGACATCACGAGACTGACATTATGGTTGGGGCATCGAAGGGTCGAGACTCAAATCGTTTCTTGTCATTTCATTCTAAGAAACGCAGGGACTATCTGTACACGGTCAAAAGCTTATGCCCCCGATTTTTTAGACTCGATATGTCGCATCGAGGGTTGAAGTTCGATAAAGACCAAGCTCGGGCTCGAAGGCAGAATAAGAGGCTCGAAGGCTTATGTGCTCGTGAGCATCGGAGCAGAATACAACCGATGCCTAGATAGTGCCGTTATGAGTTTGTTATAGAAGGACAAGATTCTCGCCACGTCCCCAAAGATCATGGCACAAATTCCGGAATAGATTTGTATGAATTAGTAAAAATCTGTACTAGGTGGTTACATTACACAACTGTCCCAATAAGATTCTTTACTGTAAATAAAAATATACCTTATTTAGGGTTTCCCCTTCTATATAAAGGGGACCTTAATTGTTTGTAAACATCATCTAATCATTGGCAAAGAATCTACTATCTACTTTTCGCTCATTGTTCATTAGAACTGTCCTTTAAACTTTATTATTTCTTCTTGCTTTACTGTTCTTGATTTACCTCGAGGTCATTAAGCTCGAGGACGTCACTGCTTAAGCAACACTGGTTTGGTTCACTTATTCTTTTCACTATTACCTTATATTTCTTGTCTATTAATTGGTATTGAACTAAATCACACATCTTTAAAACCACAAATCAAATTTAATTATTACTCGTATTTTCGAGGTAAACATATTGGTTACTGCATGGAGGGTTATTTCAGTCATATGGTTGCAAAATCCTTGTATGTGTATTATTAGTCTTATAATTCATATTTTACATGTTATCTCGCATACATAAATTTCCGCATAAGTTTGTTGTAGGTATGCGAAACGGAAAAATTGAAACTAAACATTGCATGAATAGTGTTAAGTTTTATATTAATTGAAGATCATTTTTTCCGCTACTACCAAACGTCAAAATCTTAGCAATTTGGGAACTCTTTTCCTATTAATTTCTCTTACGAAAAGTTTATTTAGTAGCTATATAGCCAATTCGATGGAAGAAGGTTGTTGAACGTAAATCTCTACATTATTAGCTAATTAACTTTGACACTGTTATTTGATTTTGGTAGAACTTTTTCTTGTCAACTACAGTGAAGATGGAATATGGAGTTTGGACAGAGGGAGTGTGGCATAGGAGAATGTAATGTAACGAACACACACAGACAACAGAGAAATTCTGGCAAAATTAAGGGGACTTTGTTATTATTAACTGATAAGCTGAAACTACAGGGTTACAGAGAAAAGATAATGGAGATCATAACAAACATCTATCCTAAACTTCTAAGTTGCAACTACTTTCCTATTAAAACTAACAGCTCCTTGCAATCCCCAGGTCACAATGTTAAGAGTATCTTTTAGCTCGGGTCTCATATAAAATTTGTTAGCCTTTCTATGGGTATTCACTCACTACATTTAGATTCTATCCACAATCAGTAACAAAGACTGAAGACTCTTCATCCTCTGATGTCACCACAAAATTTTACTATCAAGGTAAGCCCTTCGTAGGCTCGGTAATAAGAGGTTTTTCAGCTTCAAAGACTTGACCTCCCCACTTCCGCAAGCGCTCTGCCGATAACTCAACCTGCATTTCCATTTTCTTATTACAACTTACAACACAAGACTACTTCATACTAAAAGAAAAGGTCAACAAGAATGTATGGCAGACTAAATATTTAACTAGTATTCCTTCATATTTAATTTTCAAAGAAAAAAGGAGGGGAATAGAAAACTCTGCAGTAGTTGAACAACTACCTCATTGCAATGATCTTCAAACAAAAATCTTTTGCCGATTTTGTTTTTACTTATCAAAAAAAGATCTTTTGTCGTCTTTAGGTTAATCATTGTGTACAGAAGCAACTGATTCCAACCAAGAATGAAGTAAAAATGATCAAACAAGATTTCTTTGAGTTTAATCGGACAAAAATGGCCAATTGTTTCACTTACCTCTTTATTCCAATCGATTCTGTAGAGTACAAATGAGAGTAGCAGTGTCTGCAAAGCAAGTCCAGCTATCATTCCTCCCCATAGACCCTGCAAGATAAAATAGATAATCGCGATAAAGTTAAAATTCTTGTCATTACTTTAGAGATACTAAAACAAAGCATTTCCTATTCATCACCAATAGTTTCCTATAAAAAGATGCTTATAAATGAAGAGTGAGGTTAAACTTTGATGTACTTAAGATATGTAACTTTCAGAATGAGAGTTCATTTACCACAACTCCGAAGTTAGCGACATAACCAAGAATGTATCCTAGAGGAATACCAAAGACATAGTAAGATCCCAAATTGATATAAGCCACTAGACCTTGCCATCCACCTCCAATAGCAACACCTGCAAATGACAAAATAGCCCCAACAAGATCACAATAAGGACTAAAGAAGACAGAAGACATTTTTAACCATAGAAACAGTAAAATGGAATGAAAAGAATACCTGATATTACAGGCTGAACACTGTTAAGAAGCATTGTTATTCCAAGGAGCCAAGCAAGATCAGCAACGGCTCGCTGCAAATCCTTGCTGTTGGTGAAAAGAATGGCCAGATGATTTCTTACTGCCAGCACTACAATCATGCAGACTATCCCAATGAAGAGTGATTGAAACACTGTGATAAATACACTATATTTGGTAGCCCTGGGACGCCCTAGCCCAAGCTCATTTGATACGCAGACACTGAGAAAGCAACAATACATTAGCAATAACTCACAAACAAATAAAGTCCAGCTTTTACAAGCTTTAAGACTTAATTACCTTATGGCAGCATTGATTCCAATGAACAACATTGCTTCCCATCCATCAACATTCATGCTGGGAAAAAAAGAGAGACATAACTCACAAGTTGGTTAAAAAAAGCTAACAATATTTCATCTCATCTACAGCTGTTCACAAAGCGACAAACTTTGCACAGGCCAATTTAGTTGTTGAATTCAATCAAATACACAGTTAAGCTTAAAATTCAGTACTCTAGACAAATTTAATTATCTCTTGATAAAACTTCACAAGCCTAAGTGAATGTTAAACTTCATTTTAACGAGCTAAAGCATTATACGGTGCTACACTAGGTGATTTCTTTGTATATACCTTAGTTTTGGTAGGCAGAGTTAGTAACGAGATTCCCATGGAATAGTCGAGGCACCATTATTAAGAAAAAAAAGCCAAGAGACAAAACTCACCAAATAGAGAGGGATCCAACAGAAGTGACTGCATCCTTGAGATGTCCTGTGAGGATAATGATACTCATCATGTACCACATTTCAAGGCATAGCATAACTGCCGATGAGATCGAGAGTCTAACAAAGGCCCAAATCTCATTGAATGCCGACGAGGACCATCCAGTCCACCCATCCTTGCACCAAACAACTACGTAAACAAATTGAGCCATTGCGTTGGCCCAACCTGTAACATTAAAGGCTAGAGCAGCCCCATTTGTACCCCAGTGAAGTACATATATGAATAACCATAGCAGAACGGCGTGGAGTAAAAGGGCCACAAATCCAATAGAAGCCAGCACACAAACTTTACTCTGGGCTTGCAGAAATTTTGAGGTGGGAATAGTGATAGCAAGGGAATACAACTCGGGGATTGTTAACATGGCAAATTTCCCAGCAAGTACAGCAATATCATGTTCTTGGCCTAGAAGCTTAAGTACTGGTGTCGCAAAAATATAAATTGGCAACAGAATGAATGTACTAAACAGTAGAATAACCATCGAGCGTTGCGTGTAAACGCCAAGCATGTGGATTTGCCCAGCACCAAATGCCTGTCCACACAGTGTCTCCAAAGCACTTCCCATGCCCAACTACAAAAATATTACAACAAATACCCAAATAAGACTCTTAAGTCATAACATAACAAAAATTATTTGTGCAATAACAGTATAAAAAAGGAAAAAGAAGGTCCCTTATGTTGGGGATAGGTTTCAAAATAGTCTAAGCAGCTTTGGTCAAAAGTGAGCACTTTTCGTCGTCGTTACATAATTAACAAACTCTAGTCATTATATTTAATGGGAACTGTAATTTTTTTTCACCGAAAACACAACGAAAACACCTCTAATCCCAGCAATTGCAACATCAAAGATAGACCTAAAGTAGCAGAACAGAAGATGCAAAAACTGCACCTCCAAATGTGAAGGTCCGTTATTATCTTTACCTTTCGTAGTTACGTTAAATATAACAACAAGAGTTTGTTAAATAATTGATGAAAACAAAAAAGTGCATATTTTTGACAAACTTACTTGATCGAAACTGCTCAGAGTATATTCAAAGAATAATTCTAGACATTATGTAATTTTCTCGTAATAAGAGCAAAGGAAAAAAATAGGGGAGGAAGTAGTACGAACCATGAAGCCGAAAGAGAAAGTACCAATGACATTTTGAGCAACAGAAACAGCAGAGAGTTGAATAGCACCAAGATGACCACAGAAAGCAACAGTAATGGAATAGATCCCAAACTGGCAAATAATGTTAAAAGCTATTGGGCCTCCAATCTCCCATAGCTTGATAGTCTCAATCCAGAAGATAGCGCACCATTGTTTCAGGCTTTTAACGGGCCGGTAATCACCGTCGAGCCCAATAAGCTGGTGGTCGCCGGAGAAGTCGTGGAGCAATGGTGTTTGTGTTTCCATTTACTCCTAGACCTAGTACGTAGAGAAATAACAGTTCTCCGCGTTTTGCTCTGACTAGTACTGTTATAATATCTCATCTTTTGTAATAGAAACAAACCAACGTTAGAAGTAAAGCCCAAGTGGATAGTTAAAATTGCGTTTACAAAATGCAAAGACAGAGAATGGGCGGCCAGAAATACGTTAATAAGTGCGTGTATTTGGTCACGTTAAAGAGGACGATGGATCTGTGGTGTTTACCTTTTCTTGGTTTCCGCGAAGCCTTGTTTGGTGTCTTGTGATATCCAACACCTCCAATCTTTTTAATATACCAAATTAGCCCTCACCCTATTCAGAAATCTTATTTGAACTAACTTATTAGTAAAACTTTTACTACAAAATATACTACAAAAACTCTTTCTTCAGTTCCAACTCACATCTCACACTTATGAAAGTATTAAATCTTATGCGGAGACAAAGATTTGGTAAGATTAGGATATTTGCCCTCTGACAATGAGCTTACGAACGAACCCAGGCGGGGCGGGCAGCAGTCCATTCGTTTGCACAAGGGACTTTTCGTGTATATATACCAGATTTTAAGTTTATTTAATCGATTTTATCTAAGTTTTTTTATTTATAAAAAGTAATTTATTTTTTAAATAAAATATATACAAATTCGGTCAATATCGACAATTCATTTACAACTTAAATATGTTTGGCCAAAAAATAATGATCTTTGGTTAAACTAATTAATCGATTATTAAAGAGGTTAATCCTAGTTAAAGATAATAACTTCATATCTAAGATAGACAATGTAGATGATGTAGACAATGGTGAATCGGTTTTAATTTATCGGATATTAAATGTTTCAAATGCAATAATGTGTAAGAGATATCAAATATTAAATGGCAATTAAGGGCATTAAGTGTAAATAAGGAGGAAGATTCACCCAATAGTGAATGAGGTGGATGATTCCTCTTTCTGGCAATAATGAGTGACAAGAATTTATAAGAGTATTGAGGACTTTCTCGGATCTGTTGAAAATGACAAAGAATAATCCAATAAGACCAATCTCTTAGAAAGATGTTCTTTGTATTTATCTAGAGAGCTTGTTTTTCAAAAGTGTTCGCATCACTTAGAGTATTACATGTCTTTTGCCTTATCTCTCATTCTATTTATATGAGATATTCCCAAAGAACCCTAAAAGCACAAACAAAGAGAATATTCGACAGAATATTCCCTCTGAAGATCCCAATACGAAACTAGTCGTTACTACCGCTCATACTACTCGACCTCGGCCGTGGTTGACCGCTTGGCGGCAACGTTGCATTAATCACTGGTCGACTCGGCCAAATTGATCAGGATAATCACTTCTTCGTGTTGAATTTCCTCAGTCGGATTTTGACCCACACAGTTAGTCGCTCCGCTTATCGAGGTCGTCTTTTGGTCGACCTCGGTGAGCGGATTTCGCTAGTTGCAGTTGAGAAATTCAGGCGGGCAGGTTGAGTAGTAAAGATCACAGTCGATATGGTAATGTGGCACTTTGCAAGCCACAACCTATCATGACGTTGGTTCAGACTGGCGCCACACTATCATGCGTCATTATTACGCATCTTCCCGATGTGTTGTATCGCTTCCCGCGCCCCTGCCGTTTTGATATTTGCATATTGGCGATTGATTCCTCGATTGGGGTTTCTGTATTCTCTGTAAATAAGGATTGGAAACCCTTCGTATGATCCTTTGTGTTTTCTGGCATTTGAACCTTCATATTTTCCTCTCTTCTTCTTCTTCTTCTTCTTCTTCTAGTATTCTTGCTCCCGTTGCTTCCGTTTTCGCACCCTTGCTCTCCATTCTTACTTGAGCGATTTCTGCTACTCCTGCCTCCCTCGAGTTTGTACCTTATGCATTTACAAGCAACTAAAAATGGTCAATGCACCTTCTGGTTCTGGTGAGGCTTCTAACCCAATCCCACTGGCAGTGAGAATGCCTCCTCACGATGATGAGGCTGCCATTGTCGCTGGAGATGAAAGCTTTCCCTACTTAGAGGAAATAATTCCTCGTAACGACAAAGCCAAGTCAAACTTCTCAAAACTGCCCGCAAACGAGCCTGAACCTGTGGAATCCAAAATAGATGCGGCTGCCCTCGCTGAGCTTAGGGCCAAGTTCAACATCCCAGCCTATATCGACCTAATCCCGGTCGGTCGCGATGTGGTACATATTCATTGCCCTGGATATTGCGCATTCTATGTATATCCGTTCTACGTGGCTATTCTCTTCGTCTTCCTCCATTGGCATAGGAATTCTGCCGTTATTACAGCGTCTGTCTGGCTCAGCTCTCCCCCTATATTTACAAACTCTTCCTCATATTGATAAAGTACATGAAACTAGCCAACCGCGGGATTTCTATTCGCCATCTGCTGCACCTCTTCGCCCCAAGCTTCCATAGGGGTACAATGTTACACCTTCGCCACTGTGGGAGCAAGTGATTGGTGGTGAAGATGGACGATAAGGCCAATCGTCGATTTTGGTATAAATTTTCTACATCAATACCGAGCACGTGGTGGAAAACCACGATGGGTTCCCCGAAGCGTGGAACTTCTCGCCCATAAGTACTGCTGATTGTTTATTTTGTTTATCTCGGTGGTGACTTAATCATTCCTATTTTTCTTTGTGTATCCAAGAAAGAGCCCCCTTCGTTGGTTGCTGACATTCATGACTGGGTAAGTTAGGTCTTGACCCATATGGTGGGGATCCGTGAATGGTCGGCGTTCCACAAGAAGTTTGGGCAAAACCTTCGGCGACCGGTAAGTCATTTATTTTGAACTTATGTTGCTTCGGCCTTCATGCTGTCTTCTTTTTCCTATCTTCTCTTTTATAGTGGGGTTGGCTTAACTTTTGCTTTTATTGTCAGGTCGGATAGCTTCGAGAAAGGTGAAGGCTCCTACCCCCGCCTTTCATCAACCAAATGCTACGATGAGGTCTTCACTTGCTGCGACTGCGGCAAGTCTGTTCAGGCGGTTACCTCTTCGCGGACCCCGGCACTGCACAGACCTAGTAGATGGGCGACGTCCCCATCAGTGGAGACTTCGGCTTCTCCTGTGTTACACTTGGTAGACGAGTGGTCACCAAGTGAGGACGGACTGGTTACACTTAAAATGAGGAGAATGGAAGTCGGCGGTGAGGTAGCTAGAGCCGAAGAGTCGACAAGGGGCGACCTCGAGCTGGCCATGGCTGCATCGGAGAGTGAAGTGGACTTGGTCACTGTGGATCCACCGCCTGCAAGGTCGTGGAAGGTGATCCTTTTCCCGAGGTCATCGTTGAAGAAATAAGGCTACCAGAGGCTGCGGAGGTCGTGTCGGGGAGTGATCCGTCACCTTCAGGGCAGGTTGACATTCCTTCGTCAGCCGGGGAGAGAGGGAAAAGTGTGGCCGTGGTCGAATATAAGAACAATTCTGACCTCGACCCTAGAAAGGTGCGGAGGTTTATCGAAGGGTTCACTCGGGTGGAGGTAAGGCTAGAGGGATCCACACACACCACAATCGTCCCCCTGGACCGCGACTTACTGGTGGATACAGAGAGCGTGGTTCCCTCTTTGGGTCCTCTCTGCTCTAACACCGAGGGAAGGACCTTATAAACGTTCAATGATGTCTCTCTGTCGTCGGGCATAGCCGGAATGGCCTTGAGGTTAAGTTTCCGATCTCTCTAGTTCCCGTGTCTTACATTCTTTCATCATTCTTTTTAGACTGACTTCCTTTTTCTTCTGCTTTCTCTTTCTCATTAGACCATAATTTTGGAGATTGAGAGTGCCCATCGAGAAGAGAAGTAGAAGGCTATTTTCAAGACACATGGAGAGGAATTACCATGAGTACCGCGCCAAGTGCCGTGAGATATGCAACCTGTTCGGTGTGGACAACAAATTCCAGGCCCTTAAGGATACACTAAAACAGAAAGACGATGAATTTATAAGAGTCATCGGTAAATGCAGCGAGCTTGAGGGAGCACTTAGAGTTAAAGAGGAAGAGCTCAAGGTGAGTAAGGGGGTCGAGGTTGAGTGTGAAAATCTTCAAACCCAAGTGGAATCTATGTGGGGCGAGCTTGAGCAGAGTTTGATAAACACTAACAATTTGAGTGATGAGGTGATCGAGAAGGCGACAGGGTTGGAGAAGGCCGATGAGATCAGGGTGGCGGCTTTAGTGAAGGTGGTGTTGGCAGATTCCATCCGCGTCCTCTATCCGAGCGGGTGAATGATGCGGAGACGGTCGTGCTTAGGGAAGCACGACTTGATGAGCGAAATGAGGGGCTTGAGAAAGAGGTTTCAAATTGCCGCTCTTGAGGCTGAAAAGGCGTAGCTGTTGGATCAATCGTCCTCCTCTCACACTTCCATTTATCCCGATGTTCTGCAGGATTTGTACGAGAAGTGGATTCGCTGAGGCCTATCTAGACATATTCAGGAATTTGATGACGGCAAGGAGAGTTTCTGAGGCTGAGTTCGAGGATACTCGTGCTAAGGCGCGCAACTCGGGTCGCCTGTGGTTATGATCCTGCTACACCAAGGGTTGGTGATGGTGAAGAGTTCTTGGATGGGATTGAGCCAGGTGCTTGGTATGATGATGAATACTCTAATGGCGAGGACGACGGTGCTGCTGAGTAGTTATGTTTTTTTGTAATTTTTGTTTTTACTTTTGTGGGCGTCTATTCAGCCCTTGTAAAGATATATTTTGAATTGGAATGCTACTTTTGTTGTTTGTTTCTGAATCTTGTTTGTTTTCTCTTGAATATTTTCCTCCTTTTAGTTGCCTTGGTTAGAAGAATTTCGGATTTATTCGTGGTCGTGTTAGCAGGCATTAACTCGAAAAGGGTCGAGTGTGACTTAATTCGAGCGAGGTTGAATGTGAGTTAAATTCGAGCGAGATCGAATGCGAGTTGATTCGAGCGAGGTCAAATGCTTCTCTTAGTTAGTTTGAACGAGGTGAATCGTGAGTTAATTCGAGCGAGATCGAATGTTACTCATAATTAGTTCGAACGAGGTCTAATGTGAATTGATTCGAGCGAGGTAGAGTGTTACTCTTAATTAGTCGAATGAGGTAAAACGTGAGTTGATTCGAACGAGGTCGAATGTTACTCTTAATTTGTTCAAACGAGGTTGAACGTGTGTTAATTCGAGCGAGGTCGAATGTTACTCTTAATTAGTTCGAACGAGGTCAGACGTGATTTAATTCGAGCAAGGTCAAATGTTACTCTTAATTAGTTCGGACGAGGTCGAACGTGAGTTAATTCGAGCGAGGTCGAATGTTACTCTTAATTAATTCGTACGAGGTCGAATCGTGAGTTAATTCGAACGAGGTCGAATCGTGAGTTAATTCGAACGAGGTCGAATGTTACTCTTAATTGATGCAACATTAATTTGGTGAAGACATGGGCGAACTTCGTGTACTTGTATGATCTGATTACATATATATTGGAGAAGTTTACATGTTTTCGGGCGAGTATTCCTGTCCCAGTCTATCTAGTCCCTTCATTGGTCGACCTGGAGAAGTATTTGAGAGGTCAGGCAATGAACTAGTCAACTCGTGTCCTCACCTACTCGTGCTTAACTCGAAATTTCCTCCTCGTCACCTTGTTACAAATCTCCCTGAGAAAACCTAATTGGGACAAAACTCAGGTGAGGGAAAAAGAGTACGGCTCGGAGAACATTTTTCCTTAGAAGTTGAAGTACTTGAGGTGGACGATGTTCCAGTTGTTTAGTAGTAGTTTTCCTTCCATGGTTTCCAGTTAAAATGACCCTTTGTTTGCTATTGCTGTGATTTTGTATGGGCCGTCCCAATTCGTTCCTAGTTTTCCTTCCCGTCGATCCTTGCTTGCATGTGTTTAGGCCTTGAGTATGTAGTCCCCGACTTTGAGTGGTCTGACCTTGGCTTTTTTTGTTGTAGTAGCGTTCTGCCTGTTGTTTTTGGGCGATCATCCTTACGTAAGCCATATCTCTCTGTTCTTCGGCTTCATCGAAGTCCTGCCTTCTGCTTTCATCATTTCTCGACCCGCTCTCGTGGGAGTATCTTAGACTTGGTTCTCCGACCTCGACTGGTATTACTGCTGTCACGACCCAATTTTTCCTCTGTTGGGTATCGTGATGGCATTTAGTCTTAAGGACTAGGTAAACCTAACATTTACTGAATAACAACAATAATTAAATGTCATCTAACAATTTTTGAAATGGAAATCTCTATAAAATTTACAATTCCCAAAACTAGTAGTACAAGTCATAAGCTCTACAGAATTTGCTACAATTTTCTAAACACAACTGTTTGAAATAAAGTAAATAGTGTGAATACAAATCAGAAGGTGACTCCAAAGCCCTCAAACGCATCAGCAGATTTACCTTGAGTCTCCACAACAACAATCCGCACAACTAGCTAATGATCAACTGACTTCGAAATACCTGGATATGCACAAAAATATGCAGAAGTGTAGTATGAGTACACCACGGCGGTACCCAGTAAGTATCAATACTAAACTTAATGGGGTAGTGACGAGGAACATTCAAGACACCTACTGGACTAAATAACCTGGACAAGTATAAGTATATGAACAACAGAGTATGATATCTACATAAAGACTATGCAAAAACGCAAATAATACGGTAATTGCAGTAAGGAAGGAAAATAACAACTATCAGCGGTACACCATAATAATGTCATAGAAGAATGAACGAAAACACAAACTAAATTCGATAATCACAAGTAAAGAAAGGACAAGTAACAACTCAACAAAAACGACCGCTTTCACATCAGGTTTTAGTCAATAAACTCCACGAGGTATCGAAACTCAGACTATTCACAACTCACGGGTCCCAATACCCGAACCCTAACACTTGGCATCCTGTGCCCTCATTACACTTCATAACCGCATTGACGACTCCCATGCCAAATAAAGCCACTCTCACATAGAAGGCAAGTATACAAGGGTGTGCATCTATACTTAACAATATCAAGAAAACCTCTTAACCGATAAGAGTTCTCAACTACGTGTATGCTTGTGCAAGTGTCCTGACATAGTTCATGCCAACTAGTAAGTATAGGAAAATAAATGGACATCACGTAAAATATTTTCTCACAACTTTCCACGATATAAAGCTCACACGGGTAAGTGTACCACTACATAAACGTCAACAACAAGAATGCCCCCAGGCCATCAAAAACCATCAGAAATCAATCCTTGACATAGCACACCTTGTCTCGCCACGTGTGCAATAGTAAAGAAAATGCCCACCTTGTCTCGCCACACGTGCATAATAATGTTCCCACCTTGTCTCGCCACATGCACAACCCACGTATATATCGCCCGCCTCGTCACGCCGCATGTGCAAATATCAATAGTAACAATAGCACGACAGAAACCTCGTGCAACCCCATAACAACAACCGCACAGAAAAACTCTCGTGCATCACAATAACAACAACCGCACGGCAGAATCTCATGCATCACCACAACAAGTACAACAACAACAATGGCAATAATACAAAAATACAACAAGTAAATCAACTCAAGAACCTTCGATCACTAGAAACGGTAGAACTAGTTTGCAAGGAATAATCATAATAGAGAATACTAGGCGTAATAAGAACAACTCAACATGGAAGGAAATAATAGGTAACAACCGTCCCAAAATGTACAGTTCAACAACAAGGGAGCTAACACAAGTCGAATAATTCCAGATAAGGATAAGTCAACTAAGATATAGGATATCTAAACTTCTTTTAAGGTTGGGAAATTACGAAAGAGACACACCAACTTCAATTAAGGATAAGCAACATAAAGATAGTCATAGCCTCAATTAAGGATGAACAATTACAGAAGAGATAAATATAACTTCAAATAAAGATAAGCAGTTAGGGGAAAGACAACATGGAAATAGAAGAGATAACAATTTCATTAAGGCATATATGAATCAAATTAGCAACAAGAGTGGATCATGAAGTAATTAATTCTAATTAAAGCAGGTAGAGGTGAAAATAGTAAATAAGAAACGTAATCATAACGAGAACAACTGCATATTCAGTGAGACAAGGACCTAAGAATCCTGAAAGACCTATTTTTCACAAATAAGTCCGAGAACGTACTCATCACCTCGCGTATATGGACTACAATTAGCATAGAAGACTCAAATCCTAAGGGGTAGTTCCTCCACACGAAGTTAGGCAAGATACTTACCTCAAAGAAGACAGACCGATACTCTAAAATGAACTTCTCGGGTGAAATGACCTCCGGACGGCTCAAATCTAACCAAAATAACTTCAAAGAACAAATAAAACTCATAAGAAACTATTCCGGATCATAAAGACTCCATCTTTATCAAAATCTGAAAATCGACCCAAAAGTCGACCCCAGGGCCCGCACCTCGGAACCCGTCAAATTTAACAAAATCCAAACACTCATTCCGGTGCAAGTTCAATCATACTAAAATTATCAATATACAATACGAATTCGTCCCTAAAATCATGATTTTTCATTTTGAAAATTTTCTTCAAAAACCTCCATTTTCCTCAACTCAAAACACAAATTAAATGATAAAAATAAAGATAAAATCATGGAATATAATGAATAACACTTAACCAATCTATTTTCTTGAAAAATCCACAAAGAATCTCTCAAAACCGAGCTCTACAGGTCAATTTATGATAAAAATGGCCTAACCCTCGATTTGAAGATCTTATGTTCTGCCCAGATGATTATGCATCGTGAACTTGGAGGAAGGATCGTGTTTTCCAAGAAGAAAAATGAGGCTGCCAAGAAGTGCTTAGCGAACGCGAAGACACGCTCGCGCATGTAGAGAAGAAAGGTCTGATGGCTCACGACTGGCCTACGCGAACGCACCAAGAACCGAACTTATGAACTTTCAATCTTCCAACTTCTAAAACTCGCGCCGAAACCTATCAAATCACCCCGGAATGACGTCAAATTTTGCAGGAAAGTCCCAAATAACATAATGGAGCTATTCTAAATCTCGAAATCGCATTCCAACCCTGGTATCGCCGAAGTCAATTCTTGGTCAAACCTCTCAACCTTCAAAAACTTCAACTTTTCCAACTCTCGCCGAAATGCTCCAAACTACCCTAAGGACCTCCAAATCCAAATCCGGATGCATGCCTAAGTCCAAAATAACCATACGAAGCTGTTGCAAACATCCAAAAACCATATCAAATTCGTTTACACAAAAGTCATATTCCGGTCAACTCTTACAGTTTAAGCTTCCAAAACATGAATCCTTCTTCCGATTTGACTCTGAATTATCCGGTAACTGAATTCAACCATGCACGCAAGTAAATACACATAATATGAAGCTGCTCAAGACCTTATGCCGCCGAACGGGACTTAAATTCTCAAAACGACCGGCCAGGACGTTACATCCTCCCCATCTTAAACAAATGTTCGTCCTCGAACGTGCCAAGAATTGCCTCGAAGTCATCAAATCATTAAATGCACACATCCAACATAAACCCGCGGGTGACCCCACATCACCCCAATCAACATAATCATAATGACACCATCTCAATTGTAATTTATCCCTTTGACCAACACCAATGAGCCTTAAAATCAAAATTCTCACCTTTTGTTCATCTCCAAAAGACCCGATAGTTAATCCATACCCAGTATCGGTCTCAACCAGCTGAAACAACTCATTCCTACACCCACAAGGTATGACCATTCAACATGACGCATCACACATAGGCCCATAATAACATTTATGATCACAATAGCTGCCCGTAATCAAAACCAGCACCGACAATTAGCCTCAAATTCGTTAGAAACCTCCACAATGCTGACAATGATACAAGAAACACGAAGACCTCATAACTATACACCCGGATCAACAATTCACATCTAATTCCACCAAACACACACCATGTAAACTGAAACTCAAATAAGCACAAGACGAAAATGACTGAATATGTAAAGAGAAACACATAAGAGAAATATCAAACAAGCCCGACAGGCACAACTCTCTCTCAGTACCACACTACAATCCAATTTAAAAAGGAAAAATCAAAGTACATGAACAAATCACAAGGACCTCATCTTGGTATAACTTTCCACTGCGACACGCAGCCCGGCTCAAACATATCAAATCACATAAAATCGCGAGGGTCTCATCCTCAACTCTGAATCACGGGTCGAATACACATCAGACCAATTGAAATCTTCCACTAACTCAATTCTGCCAATAAAATCACAACACTTACGAAACTCTCACCCCGGTAGCGTGTCAAATCATAAATTGTAGCCCAATTACTCAGGAATCACATCAAACCTACCATAATGGAAAACATGAATTCACTTTTAGCCTCGCAACTCTTAATAGTAGATAAAAACAAATGATAGACATAGGCTACCACTCATAGAATCTCCCAACAGGGGCAAACACATAAGTAGAATATTAAGTCATGAACTCAACCATAGGCGGGACAACAAATAGGGGAACTCGCCCCGATAAGCAGAACCGAATCAAAATACGAATGGTGCCCCTATGTAACAAATCAAAGGCATACCTGTATGACATATTTTGGAGCATCAGCCTCCAGCCTACTATATGAAGCACATCAACGTTCCAGGACTCCCTCTCTTGGGCACCCTCTACTCGCTTGAATACCCCATTGTGACACATCTGTCCGAAGTATAGGACAATCTCTCACCCTGTGGCTGGTATCTCCACACTCGAAGCAACCTCTCTACTAACGTGGCTGTGGGAACTGTGCGATACGGGTACTCTGAGACTCATGAGCACCTGAAACACTGTGCAAAACCTGAAGTGCAAACTGAACTGGCTGACCCACAAAACCTCTACCATATCGTACCCTGCCTCCAAAATAAGGACCAGTATATCTCTCCAGTCTACGAGGCCTCCTCGCCTCCCTGTCCTCTCTCTCATGACCTCGCCTATCCTCTCTCTCTTAGCCCGTTTGTTCTCTCTCTCCTGGTCCCACATGCCCTCTACTCGGCGAGCGATCCCTACCACCTGCTGAAACAAAATATTCGACTCCAACTCCCGAGCCATGCTAGGCAGAATATTATGCCTGAGCCCCTCAATTAACCTATGGACACGCTCTCTAACTGTAACGACCAAAGGAGGTGCATGTTTGGCCAAATCACTGAGTCTAACGGCATACTCTGACACTGATATAGTGCTCTGGCGCAGCTGCTCAAACTCCGAGCGCCATGCATCTTGAAGGGACTGAGGTACAAAATCTCTCAGGAACATCTCTGAAAACAAACTGAACCTATGTAAGTGAAGCTGACTCGGCAGAGCTACCCAACTCATATGCCCGCCACCACTGATAAGCTGCTCCCCTGAGCTGGAATGTA
The DNA here is from genome assembly GCA_005239525.1 of Nicotiana knightiana. Lineage (NCBI taxonomy): Eukaryota > Viridiplantae > Streptophyta > Magnoliopsida > Solanales > Solanaceae > Nicotiana > Nicotiana knightiana. The sequence goes on along the minus strand of ML427273.1, from coordinate 64,817 downwards.
ACAAAAGTAACCCCGCTCGTCTCCACAATACCCATAGTACGAAAAATGCGGTGACACTCTTCCAGGAAACCCTGGACATCATCTGTCGCCTATCCATTGAAGGTATGAGGGTGGTACTTCTTGTACCTCTCAAGTCTAAGCTGTTCTTCCTCAAATGCTGCTGCCCTAACCACGGGCTGAACTGGGACCACAGGCTGTGTCGCCATGACACTTGGAACCTAACCAACATGAACTTGCTACTTTGGAATGTGGGCGGTGGGAGTTTGAGCTCCTCCCCCACTCTGTGAAGTATTTGGTGCAACCGGAATCAACCCCGCCTAAGCCAATGTACCAAACATTCTAAGGAATTGTGCTAAGGTCTCCTAAAGTCCGGGGCTAACAGTAGGTGCCTACGGTACCTTCTCCCCAACTGGAACTACTGGCGGCTCCTCAACTGCTGCTCTGGTAGATGTCCTAGCTGCGACACGTTCTCCTCGTCGGCCTCTGCATCTGCCCATAGCGACACCTGCTCCGGGGGTAGCGTCATCAATAACTACAGCTCGTGTCTTCACCATCTGTGAGAGAATGGAATTATAAAAGCTTCAAACTTTGAGATCAATAAACTCGCACGATAGGAATGAAAGAAGTGAAACTGTCCTAACAGTTTCGTAGCCTCTCGAAGATAAGTACAGACGTCTCCGTACCGATCCGCAAGACTCTACTAAACTCGCTTATGACTTGTAGCACCTATGAACCTAGAGATATGATACCAACTTATCACGATCCAATTTTCCCGTGTTAGGTATCATGATGGCACCTAGTCTTAGGGACAAGGTAAGCCTAACATTTACTGAATAACAACAATGATTAAATGAAACCTAACAATTTTTGAAATGGAAATCTCTATAAAATTTACAATTCCTAAAATCGGTAGTACAAGTCATAAGATGTACAAAATTTGCTAAAATTTTCTAAATACAAATATTTGAAATAAAGTAAACAGTGTGAATAAAAATTAGAAGGTGACTTTGAAACCCGGGAGTGCAGAAGCAGGTTTACCTTAAGTCTTCACAGCAACAATCCACACAGCCAGCTAATGATTAATTGACTTCGAAATACCTGGATCTGCACAAAAATGTGCAGAAGTGTAATATGAGAACACCACGACGGTACCCAATAAGTATCAAGACTAACCTCAATGGAGTAGTGACGAAGAGTATTAAAAACACCTACTAGACTAAATAACCTGAACAAGTATAAGTATAGGAACAACAAAGTATGATATCTACATAAAGACTACACGAAAAGGCAAAGAATACGGTAATTGCAGTAAGGAAGGAAAACAACAACTGTCAGCGAAACACCATATAATGTCAAAGAAGAATGAACGAAAACACAACCTAAATCCGATAGTAACAGATAAAGAAAGGACAAGTAACAACTCAACAAAAATGACCGCTTTCACATGAGGTATTAGTCAATAAACTCCAAGAGGTAACGAACCTCAGACTATTTACAACTCATGGGTCCCAATACCTAAACCCTAAAACTTGGCATCCTTTGCCCTCATTACACTTCATAACCGTACTGACGACTCACGTGCCAAATAGAGCCACTCTCACATAGAAGGCAAGTAAACAAGGGTGTGCATCTATACTCAACAATATCAAGAAAACCTCTTAATCGATAAGAGTGCTCAACTATGTCTATGCTTATGCAAGTGTCCTAACATAGTTCATGCCAGCTAGTAAGTATAGAGAAAGAAATGGACATCACGTAAAATATTTTCTCATAACTTTCCACAAGATAAAGCTCATACAAGTAAGTGTACCACTACACAAACGTCAACAACAAGAATGCCCCCAGGACATCACAAATCATCACACATCAATCCCTGAAAAATTCCATCTTGTCTCGCCACGTGTGCAATAGTAAAGCAAATGCCCTCCTTGTCTCGCACGTGCATAATAATGTTCCTACCTTGTCTCGCCACATGCACAACCCACATATATATAGCCAGCCTCGTCACGCCACATGTGCAAATATCAATAGTAACAATAGTACGACTGAAACCCCGTGCAACCCTATAACAACAACTGCACGACAGAAACCTCGAGCATCATAATAACAACAACTGCACGGAAGAAACCTCGTGCATCACCACAACAAGTACAACAGCAACAATGACAATAATACAAAAATACAACAAGTCAATCAACTTAAGAACCTTCGATCACAAGAAACAGTAGAACAAGTTCGCAAATAATAACCATAATAGAGAATACTAGGCGCAATAAGAACAACTCAACAAGGAAGGAAATAATAGGTAACAACGGTCCCAAAATGTACATTTCAATAACAAAGGAGCTAACACAAGTCGAATAATTCCAAATACTGATAAGTCAACTAAGATAAAGGATATATAAATTTCTTTTAAGGTTAGGCAATTACGAAAGAGACACAACAACTTCAATTGGGGATAAGAAACATAAAAATAATCATAGCCTCAATTAAAGATGAACAATTACAGAAGAGATAATTATAACTTTAAATAAAGATAAGCAGTTAGGGGAAAGACAACATGGCAATAGAAGAGGTAACAATTCCAGTTAAGGCATATATGAATCAAATGAGCAACAAGAGTGGAGCACGAAATAATTAATTCTAATTAAAGCAGGTAGAGGTGAAACTAGTAAATAAGAAACATAATCATAACAAGAACAACTGCATATTCAGTGAAGACAAGGACATACGAACCCTATAAGACCAATTTTCCACAAATAAGTCCGAACACGTACTCCTCACCTCGCGTACACGGACTACAATTAGCATAGAAGACTCAAATCCTAAGGGTTAGTTCCTCCACACGAAGTTAGGCAAGATACTTGCCTCAAAGAAGACAGACTGATACTCTAAAATGAACTTCTCGAGTGGAATGACCTCCGGACGGCTCAAATATAACCAAAACAACTTCAAGAAACAAATAAAACTCATAAGAAACTACTCCGGATCATAAAGCCTCAATCTTTATCAAAATCAAAAAATCGACCCCCGGGCCCATACCTCGGAAACTGACAAATTTAACAAAATCCGAACACCCATTCCGGTGAGCTCAACCATACTAAAATTATGAATATACAATACGGATTCGTCCCTCAAATCATGATTTTTCATTTTAAAAGTTTTCTTCAAAAACCTCCATTTTTCTCAACTCAAAACACAAATTAAATGATAAAAATAAAGATAAAATCATGAAATATAATGAATTCTAGGTAAAGAACACTTACCCAATCGATTTTCTTGAAAAATCCACAAAGAATCGCTCAAAACCGAGCTCTACAGGTCAATTTATGATAAAATGGCCTAACCCTCGATTTGAAGATCTTATATTCCGCCGAGATGATTATGCATCGCGAACGCGAAGGAAAGATCGCGTTTGTCAAGAAGAAAAATGAGGCTGCGATGAAGTGCTTAGCGGACGCGAAGACGCGCTCGCGAATGCGGAGAAGAAAGGTCTGATGGCTCACGACTGGCCTACACGAACGCACTAAGAATCGAAATTATGAACTTTCAATCTTCCAACTTCTACAACTCGCACCGAAACCTATCAAATCAACCCGAAATGACGTTAAATATTGCAGGAAATTCCCAAATAACATAACGGAGCTATTCTAACTCTCGGAATCGCATTCCGACCCCGGTATCGCCAAAGTCAACTCTTGGTCAAACCTCTCAACCTTAAAAAATTTCAACTTTTCCAACTCTCACCGAAATGCTTCAAATTACCCTACGGACCTCCAAATCCAATTCTGGACGCACGCCTAAGTCCAAAATCACCATACGAATCTGTTGAAATCATCCAAAACCCATTCCGGAGTCGTTTACACAAAATTCAAATCCCGGTCAACTCTTACCGCTTAAGCTTTCAAAACTTGAATCCTTCTTCCGATTTGACTACGAATCATACGGTAATTGAATTCAACCATGCACACAAGTCAATACACATAATATGAAGCTGCTCAAGACCTTATGCCGTTAAAAGGGACTTAAAATCTCAAAACGACTGGCCGTGTTGTTACAACTGCGTCAATCCCATAGACTAGTGAGTAAGGCGTTTCTCCGATGCATGTTTTCGGCATTGTACGGTATTCCCATAAAAGTTTCGGCGGTAGTTTTTTCCATAGTCCCTTGTCCTTCTTGAGATTTTTCTTCTTGATATTCAGTATGGATTTGTTGGAGGATTTCGCTTGGCCGTTGCCCACGGGATGATATGGTGTGGAGAGTATTCTTTGATATGCCATTTCTCGAAGAACTCGTAGATCTTTTTTCCGAATTGAGGCCTACTGTCACAACTGATTTGTTTGGGGAGGTCGAAGCGACACACAATATCCTTCCATATGAAGGAGATCACTTCTTGCTCGCGTATCTTGGCGAATGCGTCTGCTTCCACCCACTTGAAAAAATAGTCAATCATAACTAAAAGAAATAGTACATTACCTCGGCCTGCTGGGAGGGAGCCGACGATGTCCATCCCCCATTTGATGAAAGGCCAAGGTGAGGTGAATGAGTGGAGGTGCTCGCCCGCTTGGTGAATCATGGGGTCATATTTTTGGCATTGTTCGCATTTTTTTACGAAGTCGGCGGCCTCTTTTTTCATGGTGGGCCAGTAGTAGCCTGTTTGTATTAGGCATCTGACTAGAGCTTGATTGTCGGAATGAGCTCCGTAGTGGTCTTCGTGGACTTCTTCTAGAACGCGTCGGGTCTGGTTTGGGCCTAAGCATTTTGCTAGGGGGCCGCCATACGTTTTTTTGTATAGGTCGTTGTTTATGACGCTGTACCTGGCCGCCTGCATTCGAAGCTTTTTGGCTTCTTTTTTATCATTTGGGAGCAAGACATCTTGAAAATATGCAAGAATTGCGCCAGTCCCAAGTTAGGTTTATAGTTCTTACCTAGATTTAATCGATCGATGAGTGTAGGAGATTGACCACGTTTCCTTCTCCGATTATGCTTTTAGTGGCTGTCGCTAGTTTGGCAAGGCTGTCGGCTTCTCTATGCTTGAGGGATTTTGTCGAGCTGGCATTCATCGAATTCTCGTAACAACTTGTAGATCTAGGCCTGCTATTTTTGTAGTTTTTTCTCTTTGCTTTGGGAAGTCCCCGTGACTTGGTTGACAACGAGCTGAGAGTCGCTGCATAGGATGACTCGCTTTGCTCCGTACTTGAGTGCTTACCTTAGTCCTACAATCATGGCCTCATACTCGGCCTCATTGTTAGTCATGTCTGGGAATCTTATGTATTGGAGAATTACTTCGCCTGTCGGGACCTCGAGCACGAGTCCTAGTCCAGACCCATAGGTCCTGTATTTGGGGGGAAGTGTGGGCGGCTTCTCTTTCGATTTCAGGCATTATTTTTGTGCTGAAGTCTGCAAGCACTTGTGAGTTTATCTCTATTCGCGGTTGATAGGTTATATCATGCTCGCTTAACTCTATGGCCCATTTATCTAATCTGCACGACAGCTCGGGTTTATGAAAAATGCTCCCCAGGGGGAAAGTCGTGACTACCGAGATGGGGTGGCACTGGAACTAGGGTCTAAGCTTTCGTAAAGCTATGACCAAATCCAGCGCCAACTTTTCGAGGTGTGGATACCTCATCTCGGGCTCGACTAAAGTTTAACTAATGTAGTATATGGGAGATTGCGTACCTTTATTTTCTCGGACTAGGATTACACTCACCGCCACATCGGGCACGACCAAATAAACGAGGAGGCATTCTTCGGGTTCTGCTTTAGAGAGTAGTAGGGGTGAAGATAAGTACGCCTTTAGCTCTTTTAGGGCGTTGAAACACTCAGATCTCCATTGGAGGTCGTTGTCTTCTTGAGTACGCCAATGAACTTGCGGCATCTGTCGGAGGACCGTGAAATGAATCTCGACAGGGTGGCTATACGGTCGGTCAGTCTCTGAACCTGTTTCTTACTGGTTAAGTTCTCTGGTATTCCCTCTATAACTTTGATTTGGTTCGGGTTGACCTCGATGCCTCGTTGTGATACTAGGAAACCGAGGAATTTCCCTGAGGTTACGCCGAAGGCACACATTTCAGCGTTCAATTTCATTCCATATCGCCTGAGTATGTTGAAGGCCTCTTTTAGGTGGTCGATGTGATCTTCTCTCCTTTTTGATTTGACCAACATATCGTCGATGTAGACCTCTATGGTTTGCCGACTTGTTCTTTGAACATCTTTGTCACTAACCTCTGATATGTTGCCCCTGCATTTTTCCGTCCGAATCACCCTATAACAATACGTCTTTTGGTGGGTGATGAAGGTGGTCTTTTCCTGGTATTCCTCTTCCATAAGGATCTGGTTGTAGCCCGAGTAAGCGTCTAAGAAGATTAATAACTCATTCCCGGTTGTTGCATCAATGAGTTGGTCGATATGGGGTAGCGGGAATGAGTCTTTCGGGCACTCTTTGTTCAAATCTGCGAAGTCCACGCACATCTGCCATTTTCCGTTCTTCTTTTTTCACCATGACTACGTTGGCAAACCATTGGGGGTACTTTGACTCTCTGATAAAGCCGTTTTCCAGTAGTTTTTCAACCTCCTCGCAAATTGTATCATTTATTGCAGAATTGAATTTCTAATTTTTTTTACTGGAGGGTAAAGTGGGTTGACGTTCAGCTTGTGTGTCGCTATCTCTTTCGGGATGCTTGGCATATCCGCATGGGAAAAGGCAAACAAGTCTGCATTTTAGCTAAGAATTGGTGGAATTTACCTGGTTCCTGAAGTTTGGGGCCGATGTAGGCTTTCTTGCTATGGTCGTTTTTTTCGAGTTGGACGGGGTCGAGATATTCTACAGTTGATCCCGTGGCCTCTATGATTTCAGGGTATCTGATGACGTCCTTCCCTTCATCACCGCTCGACCTCGACCCTGTTAATTTCTGTGCCTCTTTGGCCTTGCCCTTCATTTGTTGGATGTATGTTCAATCTTGGGCAATGCGATAGCATTCTCGGGAAGTGCATTGTTCCCCTCGGATGCTGAACACTCCCCATGGGGTGGGAAATTTGATGACTTGGTACAAGCTGGGAATGTCCTTCATGCGTGTATCCAAGGCCAACCTATGATGGCATTGTACGCTGTATCTTGATCCATAATGTGGAACATAGTTTCCATAGTGACGCCTCCGGCCAGGACGGGGAGTGTGATCTCTCCAGATGTCCATTCAACTACATTGTTGAAACCCGTTAGTGTGATGCAGTGTGGCACTATCTTATCCTCGAGTTTCATTTGTGCAAGTACTCGAGGATGGATAATGCATGCGCCGCTCCCATCATCCACCATAATACGTTTCACATTTGTATCTAATATGCATAAAGTGATAACAAGAGCGTCATAATGAGGAAAAACCAAATTGGTGGGTATCTGACTTATCGAAGATGATACTTTCTTCGAGTTCGTCGTACCGTTCATGAGTGATCGACCGTTTGAGCTTGTGGGTGGTCGTGAACTTTACGCTGTTGATAGATGCGTCATCACCCTCTCCAATGATCATTTGAATGGTTCGATCTGGAGAAGGCGGTTTTGGTGGACCCTAGTGCTGTTTGCGTCCTCGAGCAAAGTTGGACCTTCCTCGATTTCTTAGCAGATCTTTCAAGTGTCCTTGGTGAAGCATGTTCATGGCTTCTTGCCTTAGGCTGATGCAGTCCTCGGTTTTATGACCCCGTTCTTGGTGGAATTCGTAGAAGGCGTTCGAATTTCTAGTGCTCGGGTCGGACCTCATCTTCTGCGGCCACATCATTTTTGGGCCGAGCTTCTCCAGTGCATAGACTATTTCTGAAGGAGAAACACAGAAATTGTGAGCAGATAGTAAGGGGGAATACCTCTTTCTTTCCGGTGAGCCCATGTTCGCATCCTAGATGGACCTTCATCATGACGGGGAGGCGGCATGATGGCAGCTCTGACGTATGGTTGATGTCTTTCACAGTTGGGCTGTGGGCCTGCAAGGTCTCTTCTATTGTCATTTCTTCGGTCTTTACTGGATTCCATTTGTACCGAGATCAACCTTTGGGTTGGCCCGTTGAAGTCGTCTTCATCAGCTAGTACTTCGATGCATTAGGCGTTGTGTATCTCGTCCCAAGTGGTTGGGGAATACTTCATGAGCCGGCTTATTAACTTTCTGGCCGCCCTTGAACCACTCTTATTTAACCCATTCTAGAAAGCTACTACTGCCATCCCTTATGATACATTTGGTAAGGTCATCCTCACACAGTTGAATCTAGCGAGGAAGTCTCTCATCCCGGGTGACTGTTTAATGGCAAATATGTATTCACTCTCGCCTTTGGTTTCCTAGCTCCGGCATGGGCTGTTACAAACTTGTCGGCTGTTTACTCAAACATCTCAATGGAGCGCGCAGGCAACTGTGAATACCAAGTTAGTGCTCCCCCGGTGAGGGTTTCACCAATTTTTTTCAATAATATGGAAGACACTTGCTCTTTGGCAAGGTCGTTGCCTTTTACCTCGGTGACATAGTGAGTCACATGATCCTCAGGGTCTGTCGTACCGTCGTATATTTTCAGGTACGATGACATTTTGAAGGTTTTAGGTATGGCATGCGGTGCGCTTCGTCACTGTAGGACTGATCAACAAACCGACCGGCGTCACTTTTTGGTAAGAGTTTTGGGGAGCCTGGTATTTTGTCTACCCCTTCTTGGTGCTCTTTCATTTGGTCTCGGAGCATTTTGTTTTCGTTTTCCATCTCCTCCATCTTGATACCTTTTACGGGAGGAGGGTCGTACTGCTCGTCTATCATTGGTGCAACGCAAGCCCTTGCGTTCTCTCTATTCGCCCTTTGGGTGGATTTTTCAAGGATGTTGGTCAGCATGTTTGTCAACGAAGCTTCGAGCAGTTTTTTTACCGCCGGCGGGGCCTCTTCCGTTGTGGACGTGGAGGCTCCTTTACCATGTGAGGTTGTGATGCTGAAAGGGTGAATCACTCCGCCTGGGGGAGGCGTTTGGCATTACGTCCTCACCATCTTTTTCAATGATCTCGTTGATGGTGTTTAAGAGGTTGGTGGTGAGATCAGCTACCACATTCATCCTTTCTTCTCCGTTACCTACCATGTCAGATCTGTACATGCAAGAAAAATAGGGTTTTATATTTCCTTTTCTTTTCTTAGATTTGAAAAAAACTAAGACTTTGACTAGGAACTCCCTATAGACGGCTCCAAATTATTTGACCAAAAAATAATGATCTTTGGTTAGACTAATTAATCGGTTATTAAAGGGGTTAATCTTAGTTAAAGATAATAACTTCATATCTAAGATAAACAATGTAGATGATGTAGACAATGGTGAATCGTCTTTAGTATCGGATATTAAATGCTTCAAATGCAATAATGTGTAAGAGATATCAAATATTAAATGGCAGGGCATTAAGTGTAAATAAGGAGGAAGATTCACGCAATAGTGAATAAGGTGGATGATTCCTCTTTCTAGCAATGATGAGTGACAAGAATCTATAAGAATATTGAGGACTTTCTCGGATCTGTTGGAAATGACAAAGAATAATCCAATAAGACCCATCTCTTAGAAAGATGTTCTTTGTATTTATCTAGAGAGCTTGCTTTTCAAAAGTGTTCTTAGCACAGAATATTACATGCCTTTTGCCTCATATCTCATTCTATTTATATGAGATATTCCCAAAGAATCCTAAAAGTACAAACAGAGAGAATATTCGACATAATATTCCCTCTAAAGATCTCAATACGAAACTAGCCGTTACTACCGCTCATACTACTCGACCTCGGCCGTGGTTGACCGCTTGGCGGCACGTTTCATTAATCATTGGTCAACGTCGGCCAAATTGCTTAGGATAATCACTTCTTCGTGCTGAATTTCCTCAGTCGGATTTTGACCCAGACAAAATACAATTTTTTATACATAATCCGGTCAAAAGTTACATTTTATATATAACTTATATACAATTTGTATATAATTATGTTAGTTGTATATATTTGTATGCCGTTTCTATACCCCACATACACACTATATACAAATTTTTTTTCGAGTTTCAATATGAAATTCTAATCAAAACCACTTTGAATTTTTACCAAATTCTCTCTAAGTTGAGATATAAACTCAATAAGTATTTCCCAATCATTTACAACAACTCCCAATCCAAAAAAATAACAATTCAAAAATTCGATTTTTAAATTTAAAGTTTTAAAGCATTTTAATGACCGTAAAGATTATTTATTAAAGAGATGGTGATGAGAAACTACAAATCTTACGTGGGCGAACAAGGTGTTCGATATTTTCCTGCAATTGATCCCACACTTCTCTTCTGCCCACAGTTTCTAAGTTCTAACAACGAACAACCAAACGCCATCAATGTTTTTAAATTACTTATAATATTTTCCGTTCTTTTTAATCTTCTTCTTCATTTGTTCTCTACTTTCTGTTTCAATTCAGTCTTTTTAGCAAATTAAATTTGTTTCAAATATTTGATATTATAAAGATATAAGAAGTCATTTATTGTTTCCGGAAATTAAGTTTAGCTGAGTATCTAGGAAATCAAGTTCCCTCTTATATTATCAGTTCGTTCCTTGACAAAGCTTTCTGCAAGATCCATTAATAGTTAGTGTTTCCTTTCTTGAGAGAGATGAGTGGAATGGGGAAGGAAGAAGAAGGAAAGGAAATGGGTAAATTGAAGGCAAATACATTATTTTGTATATAAATGGTAAATTATATATCAATTTGTAATTATGTTAAAATTTCAATACTGAGGGTAAATAAGTTTCAAAAATAGTATAGATAAGTCATAATCTCTTTGCACAATGACACATTGACCGCGTAGTATATAAAGGATTGTTTATTGAGAAACGTACATTTTTTGACGCTTACAAAATTAATAGCCGATATATATACTTTATATACTTTTCGGCTAACAAATGCAATTAATTTCAACCGCTTCATGCTCCAGGAATGAGTGAACATAACCCTTTACATTTGAATAGAAGAAAATGTTCATTCAAAAATTTATGATGTATTATTTTCAGATCTTTTATAAAATGCTATGAACTATGAAGCATGGAGACATAGCCCGTAAATAGTTGGCGCAACCTCTAAATTAAACAGTGTAGGGTTGTTACAAGGACGATAAGTAACTTCACTCAACCCCTTAATTACTACAAAAATGATTTCTTTTCCTGCAACTGTAAGACGATTTCCAATGAAAATCTAGCCAAACTTTATCAGAATTGGCAATGGCTGTGACATGCCAAGGGATTGCCCATCAGAACTCTTCTGATTAACTTTCTTTATGTTTGTTGAGAAAGATTGAAATTAATTAGCTCAATGTAGTGCTTAAAATGTCTCTTTAAATGAATTAACCATGCCTATGATGGCATTAAATATACTTTGACTATTTCACTATGAAACTAACTTAACTCTGAGGTTGGAGGCTTTATTCATTTTTAGCAAAATGAATTAACCATCAATGGTCCTACGAAATAGCGGTAATTAGTTGCTCGGAGAACCAATTGTTATAGATTTGATTGAAACTTGAAAGAAAGAGTTCTTAAAGTTGTGTAGAAGAATAATTTTTGAGAGTGAAAAAAAATTGGCCCAAATCATCAAATTTCATGAACAACCGATATTTTTAATTTGTTTTTTTTTTTTTTTAAAGAAAAAGTTCTATGTCCAAACTGGAGCAAATTGAATTGTCATCCAGGAAAAGAAGGGAGACAAGTTATATTATCTGAAACAGAGAAGTCAAAAGAGAAGTCACATGCACTTTTTGACCTTAATACTATCTACCTACTCTTCCTCTAATGTCTAGTGTAGTTAGCACTTCATGACCTTAGTACTTTATTCGTCCCATTTTAATTCTTGCTTCAGCTTTTTTTGAGTCCACTAAGAAAAATAGAAAATACAAGACTTAATCTACTAAATAAATGCTTTTTGAGAATTGAGTAGTAGTATTAAAAGAACTACTACTTTAATATTAAGGATATAGTTAAAAACAATTAACAAATTTAATTTTAAATTCTTAAAGTGATAATTATTTTGAGATAATTTTTTAAAACTAAAATGAGAGTGAAAATGGGACGGAAGGAGTAATTGATACTCCCTGAGAACCCAGAATAATGCATTTTAGGCACTAAAGTAGAAGGAACAAAATTGCCAATGACTCGTATATAAAGTCTAGGCTCCGTCCTAAATCATACACTAGTAAACAAAAACGAACAAGAAGATAATCCTTCATTCAGTTGTATCACGCGTAAATCTTAGCTCTTAAGCCCTTTGGAGATTGGGGACTAGCAGTTTTCTCCGTTTCAATGTATTGACCTCCCCATTTCCGCATGCGCTCTGTCGTCTGCTCAACCTGCATTTCCATTTTCTTATTATAACAACAACAACAACCCTCTATAATCTCACAAGTGCGGTCTGGGGAGGGTAGGATGTACGCAGCCTTACCCCTATCCTGACAGGGCAGAGAGACCCTTTCCGATAGACCATCGGCTAAAGAAGGTGAAAGATTTCCATTTTCTTATTACTACTACAAAATCCAATGGTTCAACAAAAATACATGACATATGAAGTGTTTAACTTAGTCTTACTTCAGCGATCTTGATACAAACTTTCAAGTTAAAAACAAAATTTACTGCTGTCTATACAGAGTCAGCAGATGACTCTAACAAAGAATCAAACTAAACTGTCGAACATGAAGTGTTATGGAGTTTAATTGAATAAAAATAACCATTATTCACATACCTCTTTATTCCAATCAATTCTATACAGTACTACTGAGAGTAGCAGTGTTTGCAAAGCAAGTCCAGCTATCATTCCTCCCCATAGTCCCTAAAAGAAATTTGGTTGAGAGTAAGAGATTCAAAAAGATGCAATGAGATTTCAATTTCGATGTACTTGAGATGCGTAAGGGTTTATTTACCATAACTCCGAAGTTCGCGACATAGCCAAGAACGTATCCTAGAGGAATACCAAAAACATAGTAAGAACCTAAATTGATATAAGCCACTAGACCTTGCCATCCACCTCCAATAGCAACACCTGCAAGTGAAAATAGCCCCCAACAAGATCACTATGTATTGACACTATAAGGACTATGAAGGAGTAAGACCCTCTATGTATTGACACAGTAGAACTGATTTAAACGCAACACCTGATATCACAGGCTGAACACTGTTAAGAAGCATTGTTATTCCAAGAAGCCAAGCAAGGTCAGCTACGGCACGTTGCAGAACCTTGCTGTTTGTGAAAAGAATGGCCAGATGATTTCTTACTGCCAATACTACAATCATGCAGACTATCCCAATGAGAAGCGACTGAAACACTGTGACACAGACGCTATACTTGGTTGCCCTGGCACGTCCTAGCCCAAGCTCATTTGAGACACGAACACTGGAAAAGCAACAGGATATTAGCACAGAGTTACAAAACAAATTAAATGCACATTTCTGCAAGCTTTAGAACTTCATTACCTTATAGCAGCATTTACTCCTATGAAAAACATAGCTTCAAATCCATCAACATTTATGCTGAAAGACAGAAAACATTGACATGAATCTAATAATAGAACTCACAACATTTCATCTCACTGTCAGTTACAAATAACAAAGAACTATGCACTGCCCAATTGGGTTGTTCAGGTCAATCAAACTCACATTTTATGCTCAAAAGGCAGTACCCTGGATCAAGAATCTCTAGATAAAACTTCAGTAGCTAGAGAATGTCTAGCTTCATTTTACCAAGCTTAAGCAGAACCAAGACAAGAGACTAACCAAATAGAGAGGGATCCAACTGCAATGACTGCATCTTTGAGATGGCCGGTGAGAATAATAATACTCATCATGTACCAGGTTTCAAGGCATAGCATAACAGCCGACTCAATTGACAGTCTAACAAAAGCCCAGATGTCATTGAATGCTGACCAAGACCATCCCTTCCACCCATCCTTGCACCAAACAACTACATAAACAAATTGAGCTATTGCGTTGGCCCAACCCACGAGATTAAAGGATATAGCTGCCCCTGTTAAACCCCAATTAAATACAAAAATAAAGAGCCATAGGAGAAGAGCATGGACCAAGAGAGCCACAAAACCAATCCAGGCTAGCACACCAACTTTACTCTGGGCTTGAAGAAATTTTGAAGTGGGAATATTGATAGACAGGGAATACAACTCAGGTATGGTTAACATGGCAAACCTCCCAGCAACAACAGCAATGTCATGATCTTGGCCTAGGAGCTTAAGTATTGGAGTTGCGAAGATATAGATAGGTAAGAGAAGGAAGGTACTCAGCAGTAGAATTATCATTGAGCGTTGTGTGTAAACTCCAAGCATGTGAACTTGCCCAGCACCAAATGCCTGCCCGCAGAGCGTCTCCAGAGCACTCCCCATGCCTATCTACAACAGGCGGATCCAGAATTTTCATCAAGGGGTGTCAAAATATAAATAATTAAATATATCGAAAAGTCAAGGAGTCAACATATAATAAATATACATAAAATAAAAAAAATTATCCGGCGAAGGGGTATCGCTTGACACCCCTTGCATAAAGTTCCGCGTAAGTAATACATCATTCCATTTGCAACTTCAGCTTCCATATTACTGATTTAATATCTAACTGATACAAGATCTGCTTTTGATTACAAAATCACATTATAACTATTGACTAATGCAACTTTTAGTTTGAGGTATTAAACTACACATTTCTAATACTGAAATGAGTTGTGCTCGAAAGAGGATGTGGAATAAGATTACATTTAATAACAATGCTTAGACATAATTATCTAATGACAAAAGTAGCAACCACTGCATAATTAATGAAAAATCTTGTGTCATTATTCAAAGTATAACTTCGTTTTACATTATAATTCATAGCATATCATTCCATTTTAAAGTAATTAAACAATTTGTGCAGTACAACGAACAGTATTATAGTAGTTGCGGTAGTAGGAAATATGAGAAACTAAAAGCACAAAAGCGCATTAATAACGAATAATAAAAGGAAAAGGAAAGAGGGGTACGAACCATGAAGCCGAAAGCGAAAATACCAATGACAGTTTGAGCAACAGAAACAGCAGAAAGCTCAGTAGCTCCAAGATGACCACAGAAAGCAACAGTAATTGCGTAGAGTCCGTACTGACAGATGATGTTGAAAGCTATTGGGCCACCAATCTCCCATAGCTTTGCACTCTCGATCCAAAATACAGCCCACCATTCCTTCAGCCCTCTAACCGGCCGGTAGTCACCGTCGGGGCCGATGAGCTGGAAGTGGTGGTCGCCGGAATAGTCATCGAGCAATGGTGATTCCATTTACTCCTACTACTTTGAAAAATTACACACTTCTCCGCGTTTTGCTCTGACTTTCTTGTTATTGTTGTATTATTATTGTTATCTCGGTTAGTTATTGAGCAATAAAGAAATGTCAACTTGATGCAAAGTTGTAGGATACGAGAAGTACTAAAGCCACTAAATTTGGATAGCAAGACTACTCTTCTTCTTTTTCCATGAGATAGTAGGACACTTCATTTTGGATTTTTTATAGCACGTTTTTGGCGTGTTGAACTAGATATCCACACAATTATTTTATTTAGTTCCATAGAATAGAATGGTATCCTTTTATTATGTAATTTTACATTAATATTAACAACATATATAGCTATAGAAATCTCATGGCGGACCAAAAGGAATTTCTTTTTAATTAAAAACTCTATATTCAGTCATTTATGGAGGAAGTAGTATAAAAGAAGATACCATGCACTTGAATTTCGTGTTTGGCGAGTAGAACAAGAAACAAACTGTTGTTGGGTCCTGACAATGTCCACCTACCCTAAAATGAACTTGTGCTTCCAAAATTAGCCCTTAGTCTCATTATTGAATTGTTTAACTTATACTAAGATATTTACAAATAGAGTACAAACGGAAAACGTTTATGTTTACCCTAAAATTCAACTAACAACTAAACTTATATTATGATTTTAAGGATATGTGATTTAATCCAATATCAATTGATACATAAAGAACTAAATATATAAATTGTTGGTCTTTAAGCTTAGTGTAGCTTAATTTTAAGCTTGGTGTAACTTAAAATGGAAAATTTGGGATAAGAAATGGAGGGAAGTGAAATTTTGAATTACTGCACTTTGTCCCTCAATGGAAGAAGGAAAGAAAATCTGTGTGTATATATAGAGAAGCTCTTCTTCTAGCTCTTAAAGAGTTGAGAAGGCAAGCCTCACGCCGTCGTCGTCGTCGCTCGACTCGGCTTCGGCTTCGGCTTCAGATT
The DNA here is from genome assembly GCA_005239525.1 of Nicotiana knightiana. Classification (NCBI taxonomy): domain Eukaryota; kingdom Viridiplantae; phylum Streptophyta; class Magnoliopsida; order Solanales; family Solanaceae; genus Nicotiana; species Nicotiana knightiana. Next base: position 48,537 of record ML427273.1, on the reverse strand, counting down.
CGGATTCGGTCAAAGATCGATTGCTTTATTAATCTTTTTGGACAAAGGTCAGGTCCGTTTTTCTTTCCCGGATTATTTTAAATCCGTTTTTAATTTTCCCGCAATATTCACACCTGTTCCAACATCTATGGCTGTTCTGAAAGGTTGCAAAACCTTTTCAGAAACAGTACGAAATTGGCTATAAATATGCCTTGAATACCAGAATTTTTACTTACTAAATTTTCTGTTCTTCTTCTTCTTAAGCACAAAATATTCCAGTGTTTTTTACGACCATCGAGTGGTTCACCGTTCAACAGAGTTTTTGGTACCGATACTGTCATGACCCAAAATCCAACACAGGTCGTGATGGCGCCCAACATCGGAGTCATGCAAGTCAACAGTTGTTTACTAGTAAGATTATCCTTATTTGACATACCAACCCCACATATTCCCAAAGTTTTAAGCTTAGATCATTTAAATAAAAGCGAAAACATTAACCAACTTAAGTAATTACAACCACAATGATCATGATCCAATATATACAGTCCCAAAATAAAGAGTCTACTATGTGCGTGCCAGGAACTAGTGTCACAAGTCAACATGCGAACTAGTAGAATATAAAAAAATTATACAAACTGTACTGCTGTCTGAGAGAAGTAGACAGAAATGAACAAAAGATAACTCCATAGCACTGCTTAGAATCGCCAAGGGGGGCAGCTCACCGCGGAGTCAGGTCCAGAATATACGTCAAGCTCTGGTCGGATAACCAGAAACACCAGCCTCTGAACCTGTACAATTAAGTACAGAAGTGCAACATGAGTACATAAATATATATATATGTACCCAGTGAGTATCCCGCCTAACCTCGAAGAGGTAGTGACGAGAGTTCGACTAGACACTCACTAAGGTCCAGCGGTAACAATACCAAACAGGATATAACAAAATGCAGTAGACATGTGAGACAGTAAGCAGTACATACCAATCAAGTATAGAAATCTAGGGAAAACTACTGAAAATAAGAAACAATCTACACGTTCCTTTTCCCCTAAATATTTTTCAAGTCAATATCAATGAAAACAGTACAAAATAGCCAAGCGCACACAAGGGTAAGACAACCGACCGGAGTCGAAGGAATATCTAATCACTGAATAGTGGTAAAGCTTCTCCCGCTCGCGAATCATACCTGCGACTCGGGTGTTGACACATTTATACCAAATTACCATAAAGCTCCCCTCGATCGCGAATCATACCTACGATTCGAGTGTTGGCACACTTATACTGAATATCATAAAGCTTCCCTCGATCCCGAATCATACCTGCAATTCGAGTTCTGGCACACTTATACTGAATATCATAGAGCTTCCCTCGATCGCAAATCATACCTACGACTCGAGTGCTGACTCTCATATATATACATGTACATACCGAAGTTATCAATAAGCTCAGTAGGGGGTATACTTGTAACAAGGATTATTCAACTGGGAATTCAAATGCAACTTTCCACATTTCTATATCAATTCAAAAGTAATAGACAGCTCAAAGAACACCTAAAGATACATATAAGGCACATAGAAACATGCTTGTGAGCCCTAAAACTACCCGACATAACATGATAGTCGCTACGTACGGACTCTCGTCACTTTGTACGCACGTAGCCCCCAAAACAATTACCCACAACATATATAACACCTATGGGGACAATTCCCTCTTACAAGGTGAGAAAGGAGACTCACCTCGTGTCGAATCTACCCCTCGGACCAAGGATTCGCCCGAACTCTGATCTCTACACCCGAGGACTTGAAACTAGCCAAATATGGTACAATGATATCAATGCATGCTCAAAGTAGGGGAATTATCCTATTTATTCAATAATTCAACATTCTTGAAGAATTCCCAAATTCAACCCCGGGCCCGCACGCTCAAATTCCGAAAACTCTCGAAGGAATCACTTACCCATAGCCTAAGGATCGTTATTATGTGATTTCTAATTGAATTCATGGCAATAAATAGGTAATTCACCAATTTCTCAAAAACCCTAAATTTACTACCCAACTCTTGATTTTCAATGATTTAGTAGGGAGTTTAACTAGTAATTCATGTTTGAAACTAGTGTTAGAGTGGAATTTACTTACCTCTTTAGCAGTTAGGTCGTGGAACCTCTTTCCCCAAGCTCCCAAGTCTCTAATGGTGGTGGAAAATGAAAGAAAGGGGTGAAATCCTGTGTTTTAAAGGAAACACACTGCCTGGCCTACAGGGGTTCCGCACCTGCGGCTCGAGGACAGCACCTGCGGTCTCGCGCTTACGAGCTGGGGCTCGCACCTGCAGAAACTGGGCGAGTGGGGCTAGGGTCGCACCTACGGAGGGATGACCGCACCAACGGTTCCGCTCCTGCAGACCTGTGTCCGCACCTGCGAGAAAGGGGGGCTTCACCTGGAGTCACACCTGCGATGCTTGGGACCGCAGGAGCGGTCCCGCACCAGCGACTGGGCAACCGCACCTGCGTTCACACCAGAATAGGTGCACCAACAGCTATTTTAGCTGGTTTTCAGCCCCGTTGGGTGCCCGGGAGGCCCTTGGGCCCACCCGAGCCCTCGTCCAAATATACCACAAATTCCAAATCATAATACGGACTCACTCGAGCCTTCGGAACACCCAAAACAATGCTAAAACTCAAAATCACACCTCAAAACCCCAAGAACCAAGCTTAGGAACTTTAAGTTTTCTAGACTTCGCTAACAACGTGCCGAACTGACCTATACTACTCAGAATGACACCAAATTTTGCAAGCAAGTCATAAATGACATAACGGAACTATTCTCCATCTCGGAATTTCGTTCGGACCTTGATAAAACAAAAACACGTCCAAAACCTCAATAGGAACCTAAGGAACTTATTTCAATATTGGGCGCTGAAACGCTCCCAGGTCATCAGAAACCCATTCCGAACATACGCCCAAGTCCAAAATCATCACACTAAGCTACCAAAATTGACGAAATTGGTTTCCGAGGTCGTTTACCCAAAATGTTGACCGAAGTCAAACTTGGCCTTAAAGGCTAACCTTAAGGAACCAATTGTTCTTATAGCACTCTAAACACCTCCGAATCCCGGACCACCAGTCCCCGCAAGTCATAAATCATAAAAAGCCGCTATGAGAAGTTTCATTTAGGGGAACGGGGTCCGATAACACAAAATGACCGGTCGGGTCGTTACATTCTCCACCTCTTAACAAACGTTCATCCTCGAACGGGTCTAGAATCGTACCTGAAGTGATGAAAATATGTGGATATCTGCTCCGCATGTCCTTCTCGGACTCCCAAGTCGCCTCCTCAACTGGTTGGCCCTTCCACTAGACCATTAAGGCAGAAACTCTCTTGGACCTCAACTGGCGGTCCTGTCTATCAATAATAGCAACTGGCTCCTCCTCGTAGCCCAACCTCCCATCCAACTGAATAGTACTGAAATCAACCACGTGGGAGAAGTCGGCGTGGTACCTCCGGAGCATGGACTCATGAAAAATTAGATGAACTCCTGATAAACTGGGAGGCAAGGCTAGCTCATAAGTAACCTCCACAACTCACCTCAACACCTCGAATCGACCTATAAACCTAGGGCTCAACTTTCCTTTCTTCCCAAACCTCATAATACCCTTCATAGGTGAGACATGCAACATGACCCTATCTCTCTCCATAAATGATACCTCATGCGCCCTCTGATCCGCGTAACTCTTCTGTCTGGACTGTGCTGTACGGAGCCTCTCCTGAATCAACTTCATTTTCTCCAAGGCATCCCTCACCCGGTCGGTGCCATATAAATTAGCCCCACCAGGCTCAAACCACCCGATAGGAGAACGACATCGCCGACCATACAAAGCCTTAAATGGTGCCATCTCAATGCTGGAGTGATAACTATTATTATTAGCAAACTCGGCCAGAGGCAAGAACTGGTCCCACTGACCTCCGAAGTCAATCACATATGCCCTGAGCATTTCCTCAAATATCTTAACTGTACACTCCGACTGACCATCAGTCTGAGGGTGAAATGCTGTGCTGAGGTCTATCTGGGTGCCCACTATGCAATGCTCTCCAGAAGTGCGAGGTGAACTGAGGACCTCGATATGATATAATGGACACCGGCACACCATGCAACCAGACTATCTCCCGAATGTAGATCTGGGCCAACCTCTCAGAAGTATATGAAGTAGCTACTGGAATGAAATGCGCCGATTTGGTCAATCTATCCACATTGACCCAAACCGCGTCAACCTTCCGCAAAGTCCGAGGCAACCTAACCACGAAGTCCATAGCGATGTGCTCCCATTTCCACTCAGGAATGGGCATCGGCTGAAGTAGGCCTCTTGGCCTCTGGTGCTCATACTTTACCTGCTGGAAATTAAGACACCTAGTCACATACTCCACAGTGTCCTTCTTCATCCGCCTCCACCAGAAATGCTGCTTCAAGTTAAGATACATCTTCGTAGCACCAGGATGAATAGAATACTGAGAGTTGTGTGCCTCCTCTAGAATCCTCTCCCTCAGGTCATCAATGTTAGGAACACATAAGCGGCTATGAAGTCTCAGAACACCATCCTCGCTAATAGTAGCCTCCTTGGACCTACCATGAACCACTGTCTCCCGAAGCTCTGCTAGGCACGAATCATAGAACTACCGGGCCTTAATTTCCCCCAATAACGAAGACTGAGCAAGACGCGACCAACTATGAACTGCCTCAATATTCTGAGCATCAACCTTGATACCCTCTCCGGATACCACATGTCCCAGAAATGCCACAGACTCTAACCAGAACTCACACTTGGAGAACTTAACATATAGCTTCTGCTCTCGCAAGGTCTGAAGCACAACTCTCAAATGCTGCTCGTGCTCACCCAGGCTCCGCTAATAGATCAAAATGTCATCAATGAAGACAATGACGAAGGAATCAATATACGGCCAGAACACCCTATTCATCAAATCCATGAATGCTGCTGGGGCATTAGTCAGGCCGAAGGACATCACTAGGAACTCGTAATGGCCATATCTGGTACGAAATGCAGTCTTCGGAACATCTGAGGCCCGAATCTTCAACTGATGATAACCCGACCTCAAATAAATCTGAGAAAACACGTGAGCACCCTGCAACTGGTCAAACATATCATCGATGCGCGAAAAGGGATACTTGTTCTTAATGGTAACCTTGTTCAATTGGCGGTAATAAATACACATCCGCATAGACCCATCCTTCTTCTTCACAAATAAAATTGGAGCACCCCACGACGATACACTCGGTCTGATGAACCCCTTAGCTAACAACTCCTCAAGCTTCTCCTTCAACTCCTTCAACTCTTTCGGATCCATACGGTACATAGGAATAGATATAGGCTAGGTGTCTGGAGCTAAGTCAATGCAGAAATAAATATCACGGTCCGGAGGCATGCCTGGAAGATCCGAAGGAAATACATCCGCGAACTCTCGAACCACTGGCACTAAATCGATCGTCGGAGACTCAGTGGTTGTGTCCCGCACATAAGCAAGATAGGCCATACAAACCTTATCGACCATATGTCGAGCCTTCATGAATGAAATAAACCCGATTGGATGCACTAACTGAAGAACCCCTCCACTCCAGCCTAGGCGACTCGGGCATGGCTAAAGTAATTGTCTTGGCATGGCAATCAAGCACGGAATGAGAAGGAGATAGCCAATCCATGCCTAGAATAACCTCAAAATCAACCATGTCGAGTAATAAAAGGTCAGCACTGGTCTCGAACCCACAGAAGGTGATCACACAAGACTGATACACCCGGTCTACCACCACAAAATCGCCCACAGGAGTGGACACATATATAGGAGATCCCAAGGACTCACGAGAAACATCCAGAAAAGGAGCAAATAGGGCTGAAACATATGAGTAAGTGGATCCTGGATCAAACAATACTGATGACTCTCTACCACATACTGAGATAATACCTGTGATCACGGCGTCTGAGGCTACTGCATCTGATCTGGCCGGAATAACATAAAATCTGGATGGAGCACCTGAAGACTGAGCCCCACAGGAGTGAACATGAGCTGCCTGACCTCTCCTTGACTGGCCTCCACCTCTAGGACGACCCCTGCCGACCTGTCCTCCATCTCAAGGTGGCTGGACTGCTGGTGCTGAACTCATAGGATGATAACCCTGATGTACTGTCTTGCCCCGAAACCTGGGAGAAGCCCACCTCACATGGCCCAGATCCCCGAACTCGTAACATCTCACAGGTGACATACCCTGCTGTCCTGAAGAAGAAGAATCTTGAATGGCCGGAGAGCGATGTGAACCCTCGTGCATAGCACTGAAATAAGAACTAGAGGATCTCTGGCGACTAGGGTAACCACTAGGAGGACTTTGAATAGCTGGAGGACGGTAGGAGTGCTCTGGCATGGCACTGAAATGGGGGATAACTGGAACACCTCAGGGAGGTCGTGGAGGGGCTGAATAAGAAGGCATGCCGGGCTGACCACCCCCAAAGTGACCTCTGCTCCTAGCTGGGGCATCCCTGAAATCCCCTGAGAACCTAGCCCTCTTATCCTGCTGACCCTGCTCCTCGACCGATAACCCTCGATCCTGCGAGCAATCTCCACTACGAGCTGATAAAGAGTACCCATCTCCACCTCTCAAGCCATGGTGGATCTAATACCTCGATGCAACCCTGCTACAAACCTCCGCACTCTCTCATAACCGGTGGGTAATATCATAAATGCATGGTGTGACAGCTTTAAAAATCTGGCCTCATAATCTGTCACGGACGTCTGCCCCTGCTCTAACCGCTCAAACTGACCCCGCAGCTCTTCCCTCTCAGAGGGTGGAATATATATGTCCAAGAACATCTGGGTGAACTACTCCCAAGTGACAGTAGGAGAATCTGCCGGCCTGCTGAGAATATAAGACTACCACCACCTGCGAGCTCTGCCCTCTAACTGGAATGTGGTGAAATCCACTCCATGGGACGCTAGGATCCCCATGTTGTGCAGTCTATCCCTGCACCTATCAATGAAGTCCTGGGCATCCTCACCTCGCTCACCCCCGAAGACTGGAGGGCGCATTTGAGTCCATCTGTCTAACATCTTCTGCTGATTGCCATCCGCAGCTGGTCTGGGCTCCGATGCTGCTACTACAGGCTGGGTACCACCCATGGGTAGTGTACTCGGGGTATGATGTGCTGCAGTTGCTTGTCCTGTAGCCTGCGCGCTAGGGGTCTGGACTCCCCCTCCCGCCTGTGAAGTGGCAGGATCTGCTGGAAATAAACCAGCCTGGGTCATGGTGTCCTTGAATCTCATCATACGGCCCATAGCCTCCTGGAAGCCTGGCGTTGTCATGAAGTCCGCTGGAGCAAGATCTGCTGGAGGCACCTCGTCCTTCTCCTCTAAGATGGGATCCCCCGGTGGTGGAACTAGAATAGCTCTGGGATGCCCTCGTCCCCTACCTCGGGTCGGTGCCCTTCCCCTGCCTCTATCACGACCTCGGGCGACGGGGATAACGGCATCTCCCGGATCAGGAACATCGGATGCGCGCGTCCTCACCATCTGTGAGAGAATAGAAGAATGAGTTTAAGTACTTCACTGATTGCACGATAGAATATAAATAAAAAGAGTTTTTCTAACACCTGTAGCCTCCTGAAGATAAGTACAGATGTCTCCGTACTGATCCGCGAGACTCTACTGGGTCTGCCCGTGACTCGTGAGACTTACGTGAACCTAGTGCTCTGATACCATGTTGTCACGACCCAAAATCCAACGCAGGTCGTGATGGCGCCCAACACCAGAGTCGGGCAAGACAACAGTTGTTTACTAGTGAGATTATCCTTATTTGACATACCAACCCCACATATTACCAAAGTTTTAAGCTTAGATCATTTAAATAAAAGAGGAAATATTAACCAACTTAAGTAATTACAGTCACAATGATCATGATCCAGTATATACAGTCCCAAAATAAAGTGTCTACTATGTGCGTTCCAGGAACTAGTGTCACAAGTCAACATGCGAACTAGTAGGATATACAAAAGATTTACAAAGTGTACTGCTGTCTGAGAGAAGTAGACAGAAATGAACAAAAGAGAACTCCATAGCACTGCTTAGAATCGCCAAGGGGGGCAGCTCACCGCGGAGTCAGGTCCAGAATATATGTCAAGCTCCGGTCGAATAACCAGAACCACCAACCTCAAAACCTGTACAATTAAGTACAGAAGTGCAGCATGAGTACATAAATATATATGTACCCAGTGAGTATCCCACCTAACCTTGAAGAGGTAATGACGAGAGGTCGACTAGACACTCACTAAGGTCCAACGGTAACAATACAAAACAGGATATAACAAAATACAGTAGACATGTAAGACAGTAAGAAGCAAATATCTATCAAGTACAGAAATCTAGGAAAAACTACGGAAAATAAGCAACAATGTACACGTTCCTTTTCCCCTAAATATTTGTGAAGTCAATATCAATAAAAACAGTACCAAATAGCCAAGTGCACACAAGGGAAAGATGACTGGCCAAAGTCGAAGAAATATCTAATCACTGAATAGTCGTAAAGCTTCCCTCGCTCGCAAATCATACCTGCGACTCGGGTGCTGACACATTTATACCAAATTACCATAAAGCTCCCCTCGATCGCGAATCATACCTACGATTTGAGTGCTGGCACACTTATACTGAATATCATAAAGCTTCCCTCGATCGCGAATCATACCTGTGATTCGAGTTCTGACACACTTATACTGAATAACATAGAGCTTCCCTCGATTGCAAATCATACATGCGACTCGAGTGCTAACTCTCATATATATACATGCACATACCGAAGTTATCAATAAGCTCATTAGGGGGTATACTTGTAACAAGGATTATTCAACTGGGAATTCAAATGAAACTTTCCACATTTCTATATCAATTCAAAAGTAATAGACAGCTCAAACAACACCTAAAGATACATATAAGGCACATAAAAACATGCTTGTGAGCCCTAAAACTACCCGACATAGCATGATAGTCGCTACGTACGGACTCTCGTCACTTTGTACGCACGTAGCCCCCAAAACAATTACCCACAGCATATATAACACCTATGGGGACAATTCCCTCTTAGAAGGTTAGAAAGGAGACTTACCTCGTGTCGAATCTACCCCTCGGACCAAGGATGCCCCCGAACTCCGATCTCTACACCCAAGGACTTGCAACTAGCCAAATATGGTACAATGATATCAATTCATGATCAAAGTAGGGGAATTATCCTATTTATTCAATAATTCAACATTCTTGAAGAATTCCCAAATTCAACCCCGGTCTCGCACGCTAAAATTTTGAAAACTCTCGAAGGAATCACTTACCCATAACCTAAGGATCGTTATTATGTGGTTTCTACTTGAATTCATGGCAATAAATGGGTAATTCACCAATTTCTCAAAAACCCTAAATTTACTACCCAACACTTGATTTTCAATGATTTAGTAGGGAGTTTAACTAGTAATTCATGTTTGAAACTAGTGTTAGAGTGGAATTTACTTACCTCTTTAGCAGTTAGGTTATGGAACCTCTTTCCCCAAGCTCCCAAGTCTCTAATGGTGGTGGAAAATGAAAGAAAGGGGTGAAATCCCGTGTTTTAAAGGAAAAACACTGCCTGGCCTACAGAGGTTCCGCACCTGCGGCTCGAGGACCGCACAAGCGGTCTCACGCCTGCGAGCTGGGCCTCGCACCTGCGGAAACTGGGCGAGTGGGACTGGGGTCGCACCTACGGAGGGATGACCGCACCAGCGTTTCCACTCCTACAGACCTGTGCCTGCACCTGCGAGAAAGGGGTATCTCACCTGGGATCGCACCTGTGTTGCTTGGGACCGCAGGAGTGGTCCCGCACCTGCGACTGGACAACTGCACCTGCGGTCACACCAGAATAAGTGCACCAGCAGCTATTTTAATTGGTTTTCAGCCCGGTTGGGTGCCCGAGAGGTCCAATGGCCCACCCGCCCTCGTCCAAATATACCACAATTCCCAAATAATAATACAGAGTCGCTCGAGCCTTCGTACCACCCAAACCAATGCTAAAACTCAAAATCACACCTCAAAACCCCAAGAACCAAGCTTAGGAACTTTAAGTTTTCAAGACTTTCCTAACAACGCGCCGAACCGACCTATACTACTCGGAATGACACCAAATTTTGCAGGAAAGTCATAAATGACATAGCAAAACTATTTACGGTCTCGGAATTTCATTCGGAAATCGATAACAGAAAAACACGTCCAAAACCACAATAGGAATTTAAGGAACTTATTTCAATATTGGGCGCCGAAATGCTCCCGGTTCATCAGAAACCCATTCCGAACATACGCCTAGGTCCAACATCATCGCACGAAGCTACCGGAACCTTCAAAATTTGTTTCCGAGGTCGTCTACCCAAAACGTTGACCGAAGTGAAACTTGGCCTTAAAGGCCAACCTTAAGGAACCAATTGCTCCTATATCACTCTAAACACCTCCGAATCCTGGACCACCAGTCCCCGCAAGTCATAAATCATAAAAAGCCGCTATGGAAAGTTTCATCTAGGGGAACGGGGTCTGATAACGCAAAACGACCGGTCAGGTCGTTACATTTTGCACCTCTTAAACAAACGTTCGTCCTCGAACGGCTCTTGAATCGTACCTGAAGTGATGAAAATATGTGGATATCTGCTCCGCATGTCCTCCTCGGGCTCCCAAGTCGCCTCCTGAACTGGTTGGCCCTTCCATTGGACCTTTACGGCAAAAACTCTCTTGGACCTCAACTGGAGGTCCTGTCTATAATTAATAGCAACTGGCTCCTCCTCGTAGCCCAACCTCCCATCCAACTGAATAGTGCTGAAATAAACCACGTGGGTGATGTCGGCGTGGTACCTCCAGAGCATGGACACATGAAAAACTGGATGAACTCCTGATAAACTGGGACGCAAGGCCAGCTCATAAGAACCTCCCCAACTCGCTTCAACACCTCGAATGGACCTATAAACTTCGGGCTCAACTTGACTTTCTTCCCAAACCTCATAATACCCTTCATAGGCGATAATTTCAACAGGACCCTATCTCCCTCCATAAATGATACCTCACGCGCCCTCTGATCCGTGTAACTCTTCTGTCTGGACTGTGCTGTACGGAGCCTCTCCTGAATCAACTTCACTTTCTCCAAGGCATCCCTCACCAGGTCGGTGCCATATAACTTAGCCTTGCCAGGCTCAAACCACCCGATAGGAGAACGACATCGCCGACCATACAAAGCCTCAAATGGTCCCATCTCAATGGTGGAGTGATAACTATTATTGTAAGAAAACTCGGAAAAAGGCAAGAACTGGTCCCACTGACCTCCGAAGTCAATCATACATGCCCTGAGCATGTCCTCCAATATCTGAACTGTACACTCCGACTGACCATCAGTCTGAGGGTGAAATGCTGTGCTGAGGTCTATCTGGGTGCCCATCTCACTATGCAATGCTCTCCAGAAGTGCGAGGTGAACTGAGGACCTCGATCTGATATAATGGACATCGGCACACCATGCAACCAGACTATCTCCCGAATGTAGATCTGGGCCAACCTCTTAGAAGTATATGAAGTAGCTACTGGAATGAAATGCGCCGATTTGGTCAATCTATCCACAATGACCCAAAACGCGTCAACCTTCCGCAAAGTCTGAGGCAACCCAACCACAAAGTCCATAGCGATGCGCTCCCATTTCCACTAAGGAATGGGCATCTGCTGAAGTAGGCCTCCTGGCCTCTGGTTCTCATACTTCACCTGCTAGTAATTAAGACACCTAGTCACATACTCCACAGTGTCCTTCTTCATCCGCCTCCACCATAAATGCTGCTTCAAGTCACGATACATCTTCGTAGCACCAGGATGAATAGAATATCGAGAACTGTGTGCCTCCTCTAGAATCCTCTCCCTCAGGTCATCAACATTAGGAACACATAAGCGGCCCTGAAGTCTCAGAACACCATCCTCGCCAATAGTATCCTCCTTGGCCCTACCTTGAACCACTATCTCCCGAAGCTCTACTAAGCACTGATCATAGAACTGCCGAGCCTTAATCTCCCCCAATAACGAAGACTGAGCAACCACATGTGCTAAAACTCGACGAGGCTCTGAAAGGTCTATCCTCACTAGGCGATTGGCCAAGGACTGAATGTCCAACGCTAGAGGTCTCTCCTCTGCTGCAATTTAGGCCAAGCTACCCATACTCTCTGCCTTCCTACCCAAAGCATCTGCTACCACATTTTCCTTGCCCGGGTGATAAAGAATGGTGATATCATAATCTTTCAACAACTCAAGCCATCCGCGCTGCCTCAAATTAAGATCCTTATTGTTGAACAAGTGCTGCAAGATACAATGGTCTGTATAAACCTCGCAGGACACTCCATACAAGTAGTGCCTCCAAATATTAAGAGCGTGAACAATCAGCGCCAAATCCAAATCGTGCATAGGGTAATTGTTCTCATGAACCTTCAGCTGGCGTGAAGCATAAGCAATAACTCTCCCCTCCTGCATCAATACACACCCCAAGTCAACGCGTGAAGCGTCGCAATATACTGTGTATATCCCAGAATCAGAAGGTAATACTAGAACTGGTGCTGAGGCTAATGCTTTCTTGAGCTTCTGAAAGCTCGCCTCACACTCGTCAGACTATCGAAATGGGGCATTCTTCTGAGTCAATCTAGTCAATGGAGCTGAAATAGAAGAGAAACCTTCTACAAATCAGCGATAATAACCTGCTAGGCCCAGAAAGCTCCTGATCTCTGTAGCTGAAGTAGGACGTGACCAACTCTGAACTGCCTCAATCTTCTGAGGATCAACCTTGATACCCTCTCCGGATACCACATTCCCTAGAAATGCAACAGACTCTAACCAAAACTTACACTTGGAGAACTTAGCATATAGCTTCTGCTCTTGCAAGGTCTGAAGCACAACTCTCAAATGCTTCTCGTGCTCACCCAGGATCCACGAATAGATCAAAATGTCATAAATGAATACAATGACGAAGGAATCAATATACAGCCTGAACACCCTATTCATCAAATCCATGAATGCTGCTGGGGCATTAGTCAGGACGAAGGACATCACTAGGAACTCGTAATGGCCATATATGGTACGAAGTGCAGTCTTCGAAACATCTGAGGCCTGAATATTAAACTAATGATAACCCGACCTCAAATCAATCTTAGAAAACACACGAGCACCTTGCAACTGGTCAAACATATCATCGATGCACGACAAGGGATACTTGTTCTTAATGATAACCTTGTTCAACTGGCGGTAATCAATACACATCCGCATAGACCTATCCCGCTTCTTCACAAATAAAACTAGAGCACCCCACGGCGATACACTCGGTCTGATGAACTCCGTAGCTAACAACTCCTCAAGCTGCTCCTTCAACTCCTTCAACTCTTTTGGAGCCATACGGTACGGAGGAATAGATATAGGCTGGGTGTCTAGAGCTAAATCAATGCAGAAATAAATATCACGATCCAGAGGCATGCCCGGAAGATCCGAAGGAAATACATCCGCAAAATCTCGAACCACTGGCAATGAATCGATCGTCGGAGACTCGGCGGTGGTTTCCCGCACATAAGCAAGATAGGCCAGACAACCCTTCTCGATCATATGGCGAGCCTTCATGAATGAAATAACCAGGCTGGTTGCACTAAATGAAGAACCCCTCCACTCCAGCCTAGGAGAATCGAGCATGGCTAAAGTAACTGTCTTGGCATGGCAATCAAGAACGGCATGATAAGGAGTTAGCCAATACATGCCTAGAATAACCTCAAAATCAACCATGTCGAGCAATAAAAGGTCAGCTCTGGTCTCGAACCCACAGAAGGTGATAACACAGGACCGATACATCCGATCTGCCACCACAGAATTGCCCATAGGAGTGGACACATATATAGGAGATTCCAAGGACTCACGAGAAACATCCAGAAAATGAGCAAATAGGGTTGAAACATATGAAAGTGGATCCTGGATCAAACAATACTGATGCCTCTCTACCACATACTGAGATAATACCTGTGATCACGGCGTCTGAGGCCACTGCATCTGATCTGGACGGAATAGCATAAAATCTGGCTAGAGCATCTGAAGATTGAGCCCCGCCGGAGTGAACAGGAGCTGCCTGACCTCCCCCTGACTAGCCTCCCCCTCTAGGACGACCCCTGCCGACCTGTCCTCCACCTCTAGGTGGCCGGACTGCTATTGCTGAACTCATAAGCTGATAACCCTGCTGCACTATCTTGCCCCGAAACTTGGGACAAGCCCTCTTCACATGGCCCAGATCCCCGCACTAGTAACATCTTACAGGTGACATACCCTGCTGTCCCGAAGAAAAATAATCCTGAATGGCCGGAGAGCGATGTGAACCCTCGGGCATAACACTAAAATAAGAACTTGAGGATCTCTGGTAACTGGAGTAACCACTAGGAGGACTCTGAATAACTGGAGGACGGTAGGAGCACTCTGGCATGGCACTGAACTGGGGCCTAACTGGAACACCTCGGGGAGGTGGTGGAAGGGCTGAATAAGAAGGCCTAATAGGCTGACCACCCCCAAAGTGACCTCTGCTCCTAGCTGGAGCATCCCTGAAATCCCCTAAGAACCTATCCTTTTTATCCTGCTGATCCTACTCCCTGCTCCTCGACCGATAACCCTCGATCATGTGAGCAATCTCCACTACGAGCTGATAAAGAGTACCCATCTCCACCTCTCGAGCCATGGTGGATCTAATACCTGGATGCAAACCTTCGCACTCTCTCAGCATCAGTGGGTAATATCATAAGTGCATGGCGTGACAACTCTGAAAATTTGGCCTCATAATTTGTCACGGACATCTGCCCCTGCTCTAACTGCTCAAACTTACCCCGAGCTCTTCCATCTCAGAGGGTGTAATATATATGTCCAATAACATCTGTGTGAACTTCTCCCAAGTGACAGTAGGAGAATCTGCCAGCCTGCTGAGAATATAAGACTGCCACCACCTGCGAGCTCTGCCCTCTAACTGGAATGTGGTGAAATCCAATCCATGGGATGCTAGGATCCCCATGTTGTGCAGTCTATCCCTGCACCTACCAATGAGGTCATGTGCATCCTCACCTCGCTCACCCCTGAAGACTGGAGGGCGCAATCGAGTCCATCTGTCTAACATCTTCTGGTGATTTCCATCCGCAGCTGGTCTGGGCTCCAGTGCTGCTACTACAGGTGGTGCAACTGGAATAGTTCTGGCCGATTCCCTTCCCCTGCCTCTACCACAACCTCGGGCGGCGGGGATAGCGACATCTCCCGGATCAGGAATATTGGATGAGCGCGTCCTCACTATCTGTGAGAGAATAGAAGAATGAGTTTAAGTACTTCACCGATTGCACGATAGAATATAAATAATGAGAGTTTTCCTAACACCCTGTAGCCTCCTGAAGATAAGTACAGACGTCTCCGTACCGATACACAAGACTCTACTGGGTCTGCCCATGACTCGTGAGACTTACGTGAACCTAGTGCTCTGATACCATGTTTTCACGACCCAAAATCCAACATAGGTCGTGATGGCGCCGAACTCCGGAGTCAGGCAAGCCAACAGTTGTTTACTAGTGAGATTATTCTTATTTGACATACCAACCCCACATATTCCCAAAGTTTTAAGCTTAGATCATTTAAATAAAAGCGGAAACATTAACCAACTTAAGTAATTACAGCCACAATGATCATGATCCAATATATACATTCCCAAAATAAAGTGTCTACTATGTGCGTGTCAGGAACTAGTGTCACAAGTCAACAGGCGAACTAGTAGGATATACAAAAGATTATACAAACTGTACTGCTGTCTGAGAGAAGTAGACAGAAATGATCAAAAGATAACTCCCTAGAACTTTTGAGAATCGCCAAGGGGGGCAGCTCACCGTGGAGTCAAGTCTAAAATATACGTCAAGCTCCGGTCAGATAACCAGAAGCACCGGCTTAGAACCTGTACAATTAAGTACAGAAGTGCAGCATGAGTACATAAATATATATATATATATATATATATATATATGTACCCAATGAGTATCCCGCCTAACCTCGAAGAGGTAGTGACGAGAGGCCGACTAGACACTCATTAAGATCCAACGGTAACAATACCAAACAGGATATAACAAAATGCAGTAGACAAGTGAGACAGTAAGCAGCAGATACCTATCAAGTAAAGAAAACCAGGAAAAACTACTGAAAATAAGCAACAATGTACACGTTCCTTTCCCCCTAAATATCTGTCAAGCCAATATCAATGAAAACAGTACCAATAGCCAAGCGCACACAAGGGTAAGACAATCGGCCGGAGTCGAAGGAATATCTAATCACTGAATAGTCGCAAAGCTTCCCTGCTCGTGAATCTTACCTGCGACTCGGGTGCTGACACATTTATACCAAATTAACATAAATCTCCCCTCGATCGCGAATCATACCTACGATTCGAGTTCCACACTTATACTAAATATCATAAAGCTTCCCTCGATCGCGAATCATACCTGCGACTCGAGTGCTAACTCTCATATATATACATGTACATACTGAAGTTATCAATAATCTCAATAGGGGCTATACTTGTAATAAGGATTATTCAACTGGGAATTCAAATGCAACTTTCCACATTTCCATATCAATTCAAAAGTAATAGGCAGCTCAAAGAACACCTAAAGATACATATAAGGCACAGAGAAACATGCTTGTGAGCCCTAAAACTACCCGATATAGCATGATAGTTGCTATGTACGGACTCTCGTCACTTTGTACGCGCGTATCCCCCAAAACAATTACCCACAGCATATATAACACATATGGGGACAATTCCCTCTTACAAGGTTAGAAAGCAAACTCACCTCGTGTCGAATCTATCCCTCGGACAAGGGATGCGCCCGAACTCCGAACTCTACACCCGAGGACTCGCAACTAGCCAAATATGGTACAATGATATCAATGCATGCTCAAAGTAGGGGAATTATCCTATTTATTCAATAATTCAACATTCTTGAAGAATTCCCAAATTCAACCCCGGGCCCGCACACTCAAATTCCGAAAATTCTCGAAGGTATCACTTACCCATAGCCTAAGGATCGTTATTATGTGGTTTCTACTTGAATTCATGGCAATAAATGGGTAATTCACCAATTTCTCAAAAACCCTAAATTTACTACCCAACTCTTGATTTTCAATGATTTAGTAGGGAGTTTAACTAGTAATTCATGTTTGAAACTAGTGTTAGAGTGGAATTTACTTACCTCTTTAGCAGTTAGGTCGTGGAACCTCTTTCTCCAAGCTCCCAAGTCTCTAATGGTGGTGGAAAATGAAAGAAAGGGGTGAAATTCCGTGTTTTAAAGGAAACACACTGCCTGGCTTACAGGGGTTCCGCACCTGCGGCTCGAGGACCGCACCTGCGGTCTCGCACCTGCGGAAACTAGGCGAGTGGGGCGGGGGTCGCACCTACGGAGGGATGACCGCACCAGCGGTTCCGCTCCTGTGGATCTGTGTCTGCACCTGCGAGAAAGGGGGACCTCACCTGGGGTCGCACCTGCGATGCTTGGGACCGCAGGAGCGGTCCCGCACCTGCGACTGGGCAACCGCACCTGCGGTCACACCAGAATAGGTGCGCCAACAACTATTTTAGCTTTTTTTAGCCCCTTTGGGTGCCCGAGAGGCCCCTGGGCCCACCCGAGCCCTCGTCCAAATATACCACAAGTCCCAAATCATAATACGGACTCGCTCGAGCGTTCGGAACACCCAAAACAACGCTAAAACTCAAAATCACACCTCAAAACCTCAAGAACCAAGCTTAGGAACTTTAAGTTTTCTAGACTTTGCTAACAACGCGCTGAACCGACCTATACTACTCGGAATGACACCAAATTTTGCAGGCAAGTCATAAATGACATAACGGAACTATTCACGGTCTCGAAATTTCGTTCGGACTTTGATAACACAAAAACACGTCCAAAACCACAATAGGAACCTAAGGAACTTATTTCAATATTGGGCGCCGAAACGCTCCCGAGTCATCAGAAACCTATTCCGAAAATACGCCCAGGTCCAAAATCATCATACGAAGCTACCGGAATTGACGAAACTCGTTACCGAGGTCGTTTTCCCAAAATGTTGACCGAAGTCAAACTTGGCCTTAAAGGTCAACCTTAAGGAACCAATTGTTCCTATAGCACTCTAAACACCTCCGAATCCGGACCACCAGTCTCCGCAAGTCATAAATCATAAAAATCTGCTATGGGAAATTTCATTTAGGGGAACGGGGTTCGATAATGCAAAACAACCGGTCGGGTCGTTACAGATACGCTGGTGAGTTAAATAGTTCTATCTTGGGAGGATATATTCCAAAACCTCGGGTACTTGAGGGGAATAATTTCCTTAAGGACACACTGTATTCAGTGGGCTCGGTTTATTCTTATACTATTTTCAGAAGAGAATTGACGTTCTAATTCTACTAACTTTTTTGTTTCTGTATTTTCAGAAATTTTACTGTTTTATTTATTTTACAGCAATACAGATTGAATAACAATCTTAAGGAATTTTTTTTCCTGTATTCTGTTTGTGGAGATTAAAACCTGTGTGGTTTTCTACTCCTTCTGAATTTTATTATTCTGATTTGAAGATATAAAAACTTCATCAGAGTTTTGAAATTCAGAAAACGATTTGAAGAACATAAAAACTTCATCATTTTCTGTGAAACAGTATATAAAAACTTCAGTTTTTATTTATTATACATATTGTTCATTGTTAATTACAGTATTGTTTACTGTTCTGGTTTTGCCATTGATTGAACTCTTTTGTTGTTGACAGTGAGAAATGGCAATTGATAACTGAAATTCTTCTGCGACTGTTGCGGCAATGAAGATAGCCTCGTCAAGCTGGAATGCTGTTCCACCGGCAGAAAAACCGGGGAAATTTTCTGGAGCAGATTTCAAAGGATGGAAGCAAAGGGTGTTCTTATGGCTTACCATACTTGGTATGCAGAAATTCACTAGTGAAGAACCTCCAGTGCCTGCTGCGGACATGCCGGACAATGAGAAGTTCATGATTGTTGAAGCATGGAAGCAGGCAAATTTTCTTTGCAAAGGATATATACTAAGCGCTTTGGAGGATGGCTTGTACAATGTGTACAGTGCGATGAATACTTCGAAAGAATTATGGGACGCACTTGAGAAGAAGTACAAGACGGAAGATGCATGCTTCAAGAAATTTGTGATTGCTAAGTTTTTAGACTATAAAATGATAGACAACAAAACTGTGGGAACCCAAGTTCAGGAGCTTCAACTTATTTTTCACAACCTTATTGCTGAAGGTATGGTCGTGAATGAAGCATTTCAAGTGGCTGCAATGATTGAAAAGTTGCCTCCTTCGTGGAGAGATTTCAAGAACTATCTCAAGCACAAGCGCAAAGAAATGAAGTTGGAAGATCTTGTGATTCGTCTCAAGATTGAGGAAGACAACAAAACAGCCGAGAAGAAGTCTCGTGGAAATTCAACGATCATGGGAGCTAATATCGTTGAGGAGACTGCTCCAAAAAGTAAGAAGAGGAAGAGATCTTCTGGACAAACTAAGGAGCAGAACAAAAAGAAATTCAAGGGCAACTACCATAACTGTGGAAGAGTTGGTCATAAAGCCCCTGATTGTCGTCTCCCAAAAAAGGATAAGAAGAAGGGACATGCCAACATAGTGGAGAAGACTGATGACATTGATGATCTTTGTGTAATGCTTTCGGAATGCAACTTAGTTGGAAATCCGAAGGAGTGGTGGATTGACTCCGGAGCCACTCGACATGTTTGTGCTGTCAAAGAAGCATTTGCGACTTACTCTACTGCTGGTCCCGAAGAAGAGATTTCCATGGGAAATAACTCAACAGCCAAGATTGAAGGTTATGGGAAGATTTTCCTAAAGATGACTTCCGGCAAGGTGTTAACGCTCAACAACGTTCTTCATGTTCCTACTATTAGGAAGAATTTAGTTTCTACTTCTTTACTAGTGAAGAATGGATTCAAATGTGTATTTGTTTCTGATAAAGTTGTTGTAAGCAAGAATGAAATGTACGTTGGAAAAGGCTACCTCACGGAGGGCCTTTTCAAACTCAATGTAATGGTTGTTGATACTATGAATAAAATTTCAGCTTCTTCTTATTTGTTGGAGTCAAATGATTTATGGTATATTCGTTTAGGACATGTCAATTATAAAACCTTGCGGAAGTTAATTAATTTAGAAGTATTGCCTAAATTCGAGTGTAATAAATCGAAATGTCAAATATGTGTTGAATCTAAGTTTGTAAAACATCCTTATAAGTCTGTTGAAAGGAATTCAAATCCTTTAGACTTAATTCATACTGACATTTGCGATATGAAGTCGACACCATTCCGAGGTCGGAAAAAGTATTTTATTACTTTTATTGACGATTGCACTCGATATTGTTATGTTTATTTGCTTAATAGTAAGGATGAAGCAATTGAAGCATTTAAGCAATACAAGAATGAAGTAGAGAATCAATTGAATAAAAAGATCAAAATGATTAGAAGTGATAGAGGTGGAGAATATGAATCTCCGTTTGCAGAAATATGTTCGGAATATGGAATTATCCATCAAAATACTGCACCCTACACACCTCAATCCAACGGAATTGTGGAAAGAAAAAATCGGACATTAAAGGAAATGATGAATTCTTTATTAATAAGTTCTGGATTACCGCAGAGTTTGTGGGGGGAAGCTATCCTTACAGCTAACCGAATACTCAACAGAGTACCCTATAACAAAACGCAATCTATTCCATATGAAAAATGGAAAGGAAGAAAACCTAACTTGAAATATTTCAAAGTGTGGGGGTGTTTAGCAAAGGTACAAGTTCCTTTACCTAAAAGGGTTAAAGTCGAGCCAAAAATAGTAGATTTCATTTTCATTGGATATGCTACAAACAGTAAAGCATGTCGGTTTTTGGTCCATAAATCCGATAATCCCGAGATTCATGTTAATAAGCTAATGGAATCAGATAATGCTGAATTCTTTGAAAGCATTTATTCGTATAAAACTGAATGCGAGTCGTTAAGTGAAGACCTAAATGACCTCAGGAAGAATCAAAGGAAAATACTCCAAGTGTGGAAGATCCAAGGCGTAGCAAACGTCAAAGAACATCTACGTCCTTTGGACCAGATTTTGTGACATTCTTGTTTGAAAATGAACCTCAAACTTTTAAAGAAGCTATGTTGTCTTCTGATTCGACGTTTTGGAAAGAGGCAGTCAATAGTGAGATTCAATCAATTTTGGATAACCATACATGGGAATTGGTTGGTCTTCCTCCTAGAAATAAGCCTTTAGGTTCGAAATGGATCTTTAAATGGAAAATGAAAGTTGATGGCACTATTGACAAATATAAGGGAAGAATTGTTGTCAAAGGTTATAGAAAAAAGGAAGGCCTTGATTACTTCGACACTTACTCGCCAGTAACGAGGATAACATCTATTAGGATGTTAGTGGTATTAGCGGCCGTGTATGGTCTTGAAATCCATCAAATGGATGTTAAAACAACTTTCTTAAATGGAGAATTGGAGGAAGATATTTACATGGAACAACCTGAGGGTTTTATGGTTCCTGGTAAAGAAAAGAAAGTATGCAAACTTGTTAAGTCGCTTTATAGACTTAAACAAGCACCCGAACAATGACATGCTAAATTTGATAAAAAATGTTGGCAAGTGGGTTTAAATTCAACGAGTGCGACAAATGGGTTTACATTAAAAACACTCCGGGTCATGAAGTCATTATTTGTTTATTTGTTGATGACATGTTGATTATGAGCAAAAGCATGTCAGATATAAATGCTAGAAAGCGCATGTTGGCTAGCAAATTCGATATGAAAAACTTAGGAGTTGCTGATGTGATCTTAGGAATCAGAATTCATAAGACTCCACAAGGTCTAGCATTATCACAATCTCACTACATTGAAAAGGTACTTGACAAGTTCAAGTATTTGGATTTCAAAATTTCCAAGACTCCAATTGACGTGAGTTATGCACTTCAAAAGAATGAAGGTGAAAGTGACCCACAACTGGACTATGCAAGAGTATTGGGAAGTTTGATGTATATAATGAATTGTACGCGACCAGATATAGCATGTGCTATTAGCAAACTGAGTCGATTTATAAGTAATCCCAATCAAATATATTGGATGGCAATGAAATGAGTTTTGGGGTATCTGAAACGAACACAACCGTGAGAACCATAGATGGTTAAGGATTGATTGTGTGACTTATGTTCTCTAGGTATACAACAAAGCTCGATGGTTCAAAGATATCAAATCTACCGATTGACTGAGTATATCCGATATAAGTTCACTACGGAAAGTTCAAAAGAAAACCTACTTATCCAGATGCAATTAATTCTTGCATGTAAAACACACACACGTCCGTTCATTTATGTATTTTATAGCCATTCCCCATTCATGTGGGGAATTTTTGGTCTTTAAGCTTAGTGTAGCTTAATTTTAAGCTTGGTGTAGCTTAAAGAGAGTGAATGAAAAATGGTGGGAAAAGAAATGGAGGGAAGTGAAATTTTGAATTAGTGCACTTTGTCCCAATGGCCTCATTGGAAGAAGGAAAGAAAATCTATGTGTATATATAGAGAAGCTCTTCTTCTAGCTCTTAAAGAATTGAGAAGGCAAGCCTCGCGTCGTCGTCGTCGTCGCTCGCTCGACTCGGCTTCGTCTTCGGATTCAGATTCGAATTCAGATTCGGATTCGGATTCGGATTCGGATTTGGTCAAAGATCGATTGATTGATTAATCTTTTTGGACAAAGGTCCGATTCGTTTTTCTTTCCCAGATTATTTTAAATCCGTTTTAAATTTTCCCGCAATATTCACACCTGTTCCAATAGCTATGGCTGTTATGAAAGGTTGCAAAACCTTTTCAGAAACAGTACGAAATTGGATATAAATATTCCTTGATTACCAGAATTTTTACTTACTAAATTTTTTGTTCTTCTTCTTCTTCTTCTGCACAAAATATTCCAGTGTGTTTTACGACCATCGAGTGGTTCGCCAATCACCAGAGTTTTGGTACCGATACGCTGGTGAGTTAAATCATTCTATCCTGGGAGGATATATTCCAAAACCTCGGGTACTTGAGGGGAATAATTTCCTTCAGGACACACTGTGCATTCAGTGGGCTCGGTTTATTCTTATATTATTTTCAGAAGAGAATTGACGTTCTATGTCACGACCCAAAATCCATAAGGTCGTGATGGTGATGGACATCATTGTCAGACAAGTCAATCATTAATTAATCAAAATAATTTCCGGTTTAAACATTTATGAAAAAAAATATTTTCTTGCACTTTATTACATATTAACTAAGTAAAAATCTGTTAAGTAAAATAATAGTTTAACTATTACACTTTAGCAAATATATCCCAACACATCCCAGAACCCGGTGTCACAAGTACATGAGCGATTTCTAAGAATTTATACAATCATCACAAAGCTTGTCCGAAATATAAATTGGACAAGGAAATTTAAAATAAAAATAAATACAGTACGAGGAAGACTCTGTCAGCTGCAGATCGCCTCCGGATGGTTCAGCTCGCCTAAGTATCGAACCAGCCACGTAGCTATGAAGGCACCTGTGCAATAAAAATGCACAACAAGTGTAGCATGAGTACAAAAATAACGTGTACTCAGTAGGCCGCCCGCCTAACCTTATAGAGGTAGTGACGAGAGGTCAAATTAGACACTTGCTAAAAGTCAATTTAGAATATTCGAGTGTGACACTAAGCATGAATATCCTAGGCAATTTATTAAAATCAGGAATAATTATTATCAACTCTTTCCACATTTAACACTTTAATCCTTCGTCATATTAATAACAATTAATCATCATGGGTGATTTAATCAAATAAAAATTTAATCACAGGAAGGAACAACTTCTTCCAAAAATCTTTAAAAACTTTAAATCTCTGTCATTATAGTTGGCAACTTAAATTCCAGGCCAGTAATCAGGCACAAATCATAGCAACTACGCAGTAAATATCATGCGCAAGCAATGCCGAGGGTCAAACGGCGCAGACCAACAATAAGAAACTGTGCACTGCCGAGGGTCGAACGGCTCGAACCATAGATTCATCTATCTCCCCGCTCGCGAATCGATCATGTGACGCGGTTATACATACAAATAATATGGCTAGCCTGCTCGCGAATCATACCTGCGACTCAGGTGCTCATATGTACACATATCCACATAATAAATCCGTATTTTTATCAAGAAAGCAGTTTTCATAGGAAGGTGGTAAAATTCTTCTTAAAGGATCATGAGCTATAGTTTTTAAATTTTTGTTTTGAAACTCATTTGCCAAGATTAATGATATTCCATAATATAATCCGACCAGGTATACAATTATCCACAGAAGAATCAATTCTCTTTTTTTGATGATTAAGAAAATAAACTCTAGTCTTCTTCAGATATTTAATTACGATTTCAATTATATTAGCAGTTTAATATTACAGGCAGGACCACATGTACAACACCTAAGGCATGCTAGTGGGTCCTACACTACCCAGACAAGGCATAATAGTAGCTACGCACGGACTCCCGTCACCTCGTACGTACGTATCTCCCGAACATAATATCATGTACTTAATTAATTCACCTAGGGGGACAATTCCCTTTCACAAAGTTAGAAAGGAGACTTACCTCGCTCCGAAATTCCATAACCGGCCTCCAAGCCCTTCCGGTGACTCAAATCGTTGCACAACACTCCAAAACTATCCACACAACGACAAACCAATGAAAATATATTCTAATACTTGCAAAAATTCAAAATTATATAATTTCCCAACTCCGCTTAGTGAAATGACCAAAATGCCCTCGGACCACGTGCCCAGAATCCGAAATTTCTCGAAGGTATATTCTACCCATAGCTCCACTAGTTCAAATATACAATTTACTCTAAATTCCATGCTCAAATTCGTGGATAAAAATCCAAATTACCATTTTCTAGGTTCCTTCAATATTTTCCAAATTTCCCCACAATTTTTATGTTTAATCTATGCATATAACTTGTGTCTAACTCAAAAATGGAAGGAATTTACTTACCTTGAATTGCATGATGAAAATACCCCTTTGAAGCCTCCCAAAAATTTTCATGCCAAGATGAAAAATAGAAGAAATGAGCCAAGAACCCGTTTTCAAAACACTGCTTTGCTCAGTTCTGACCCCCTGTGCGATTGCATGAAAGCCTATGCGATCGCATAGGCCAAACCTGCTGCCTCCACAATTCCTCCTGTTTGTTCGCATTCCCTCTCCCGCGTTCGCACAGGCCAAGCCCCAGAAGCCCCCAAGCACACCCTTGTGTGATCGCACCACAACACCTGCAGTCGCACATGGCAATTCCCTGCAACCTCAATTTCTCCTTCTGTGCGATCGCACAACTACCACTGCGATCGCACAAGGAAAAATTCCAGCCCCTCAAATTTCCTTCATTGAGATCACACACAAGGGACCGATCACATAGCCCACCAGATACAACGGAAGACAACAATAGCAAAACAGAGAAAAATGGTTCGAAACCACCCCGAAACACACCCGAGGCCCCCGGGACCCCGTCCAATCACACGACTCAGTCCTAATATCTCATTCGAAGTTAGTCGAGCCTTGAAATCACATCAAACAACATAGAAACCACGAATCACACCCAAATCCAAACTTTATAAACTTTGAAATTTCAAACTTCCACAACCGATGCCAAAACCTATCAAATCACGTCCGATTGACCTCAAATTTTGCACACAAGTCATATTCGACATTACGGACCTGCTCCAATTTTTGGAATCACATTTCGACCCTGATATCAAAATTTCTATTTCCAGTCGGATTTCTCGAAAACCTTCAAATTTCTGTCTTTAGCCAAATGACTTCAAAATGACCTCCGGACATCTGCATTCAATTCCGATCGCGCTCCCAACGCTAGAATCATCATACGAAGCTATTTCCAGACTCGAAATCCCAAACGAGCATCAATAACTCTGAAATGCACTTCAAGCCCAAATTTATGAATTTCTTCTAAAAAGCTAACTTCCACAATATGCACCGAAACGCTCCCGGGTTATCCAAAACCCGATCCGGACATACGCCCAAGTCCGAAATCATCATAAGAACCTGCAGAAACTTTCAAATCCTGATTCGTAGGTCGTTTACTCCAAATTCCAATCTTAGTTGATTCTTCCAACTTAAGGCTTCTGAAATGAGAATTTTCTTTCCAAATCAACTCTAAACTTCCCGAAATTCAATTCCGACCACACCTAAAAGTCATAATACCTGAAATGGAGCTGCTCACGACTTCAAACCGCTGAACGACGCGCTAGAGCTCAAAACGAACGGTTGGGTCATTATATTCTAGTTCTTCTAACTTTTTTGTTTTTGTATTTTCAGAAAGTTTACTGTTTTATTTATTTTTTACAGCAATACAGATGGAATAACATAAATTGAACAGTAAAATAAATCAAACCAATATTCTAGCAGTGTTTCAACTTCGATTCGAAATGGCATCGAGGTTAGATAATAAGAACAATAAAGCAAGCAGTGATTGACAGTAATGAATAGTAAGCAAAATAGGGAGCATTGTATATATGCATTTTTTTATCAGTTCCCCAAATTATTAATGCCTGTCAGTTGGTGGGGCCACTAGAGCCATCGAACCGTCAACGTGAACTTATAAATACATGCTCCTTTGTTGAATTAAACTTTACTTTTGCTCTAATCAAACTTCTAAGTCTTCTAACTCTCTCTATCTCCTCTCTTTCGCCTCCTATTGAGCCACCCTTGTTAGCATCGAAACCACCTGTTTTCATCTTCCTTTGCCCTTCTTTACCTTAATCAATGGTGAAAACCTCAAAAATTGTACCGCAAAAGGAGAAAGCTTCCTCCTCTTCTTCTCGGTCGTTCGGTGACGAAACGCCGGTGGAACCACTTCCTAAAATCCGATTTCAAGATCGAGAACCCTTCATCGGTCCCAGGCCGATGTGAACATGTGTCGAGGTACATGTGTTCCATAACGATGAGTCACCTCGAAGCCATGAAGATGGACTACAATTGGGGTCCCGAGGTCGTGGTACAAATCCCTGATCCCGAAGAGAGCATTATTACTCATGTGGAGGGGTTCTTAAGTGTTTACGCTTACCCCTTCACATTGGGTCCCCTCGACCCGGTGATTGTTTATTTCTGCAAAAGATATCAGGTCACCCTCGGGAAAGTTCACCCCTCGCTATGGCGTATTGTAATTACGTGCGTTTCTTCTCCAGCAAGGCCGATGAGCTAGAGTTTACCTTTAACCACCTCATGTGGTTGTATCGGCCTCGACTCTATCGAGGACTGATCAAGCTCCAACGCCGAGCAATGAAGGCCTTGTTCTCGAGTATCGACGAGGATAAGGATCGGGGTTGGATGAGCCAGTTCATATGGGTGAGGACTTGCGACATCATCCCGGTGGAGAAGATGTCATTCCCTGAGGAGTGGAACCCCGACCGAGAGGGATGTTTTAAACTTTATTCTTTGTACCTGCTTCGACTTTGTCTAACGTTCTTATTTGTCATGCAGCTGTTCCTTGGATGCCTCAGGCGGTCCCCGACCTCGATGATTGGGTTCAGAAGCTAGCCTCGACTTCCTCCCACGCCGAGCGCATGGCATGATTTGGCGAAGGGAATATGAGAGGCAAAGAACCATGGTAAGGATCTCCTTCTTTGTATTTGAAAATACTTTCTGTACTTCATTTATTACTAAGCTTCTTCCATGCAGGTCTGGTCAAAGATGTTATATTGAGGCCTTGAGCGTCGAGGAAGAGGCCAAGTCCCCGGTTTCGAAGTCGGGGAAAGACAATAAAAGGAAGGGAGTCTTGCTATCAGAGGATCCTAAGTCCAAACCTCGAAGGGTCAGGAGGAATTTGTTGATACCTAATTTTTCCCTCATATTTTTTAAATATACATATATACTTTCAAATAGCAAATATGTATTATCATTTGATTTGTAAATTCATACAAGCTTTTTCCCTAATTTTATTTAATTTTAAAGATTTTTAAATCAATTTATTCCCATATTTTATTAGGTAAATGATCATTAATTGCATCACAAATTATTTTACTATGATTTTTATCATCTCACTTCATCATTTACATCCATAGTAGGTTAATATTTTGGGGCATTTGTTATAATTACATTTGTATTTTAAATATTAAAATTGCACATTTTGCAATAATAGCCCGTATATACTTATAATTACTTTATTTATGCAAAAAAAATTAAATTTTCATATTTTTATAGTGTTAAATAGTTATTAACCATTTTTATGCACAAAAAATATTTTTACCATTTATCTATCATTTTTTACAAATTATTTATTAATGGAATTGGGTATTTAAAAAATAGTTTTTTTTACGTTTTCGGACCAACCCCAGCCCAATTACCCAAAACCTAGCCTGTCCGTCCCAACCCAAACCAAATAACCCCTAACCCAATACCCAACCGGTACCCGTTCCTACACCCGACCCAAATCTCTTTTCAATCCTGGCCGTTGATCTCTCAAGATCAACGACCACTGTTCACCTTTCCCTTTTTAATTAACCACCCTAACCTTAATCCCTCATTTCCCTAAACCTCGCCGCCCTCAAACTCTCTCTTCTTCTCCTCTTCTGAAGCCCTAGCGCTGTAACCCCATTTCCCTGTCGATTTTAACCCAGATATGGAGTCAATCATCGATTCCCTTACCTTATTAAGCCCTTCCCGCTATTGGTTATCCGTTTATGGTGTTACATAATTGCTTGCCTAACATGACAAGAAAATCCCTTTACTTTTGAACCAAATCTGGTTCAGACCTTTACTTATTTCCGTCTATGTTCATTTTCATCTCTCTATGGTATGAATCTATGAGATCTTTCTCGATTCTTTACTTACCTTAAAATTGGGGTTAAGATCTTGTCAGATCTGTTATGATTCTCTATTTTTGTTAAATATTTTTCTTTACTATTTTCGTATATTACCTCTATTATGATTTTTTCTGGAGATATTTCTGACTAATATTTTTTACCCTAAAATTAGGATTTTGATTCTTGATAAGATATAACCAATTCTGTTTCAATCTTTAATGTTGCTGTTTATCCGTCTCTATGCATCTTATTCCTTTGATATTTCTGACTAATTTTACTTACCCTACAAATTAGGGTTTTCGATTCTCTAATTCCTTCGTTGATTCTGTCTATCTGTTTTATGACTCTTGTCGTTAATTGTTTCACTTACCCTAACTTAGGTGTATTTGATTCCCCAAACTTGATTGATTCCCTAATTACTGTGTTAAAATCTCTGTTTTATGCATCTATGTACTATTACTTCTTGCTTACCTTAAATAACGTTCTAAGTTTAATTTCCTTAATTAATTAGATGTTTTCTTTGATTGATTATTTTCATATTTATGCACCCTAGTCTAATGCTATTTAAACCCCTCCCCTATTTCCCCTTCAAAAAAGAGACACAAAAAAAAGAACTCTCACTACTAAACTCTATACTACTATATTTTATTTTGATTCCTGGCCGGCTGGAAGCCAAGGCCAGAAATTTGCATTGTTGTTTGCTGCTATTGATGATGATTGCCTCATTACTTAACCTTTTCCTGTTTCATTCAAACTAGTAAGTCACTGAAACTCCTCTCCATCTCAATTGTTCAATATGCTCACTGCTCTATGTGGTAGACTTGTTTAACTTAGTAGATTAATAGATGAGACATGTTAATTATGTGTACTTAAGACTATATCCAAGTATGTCTACTATATTTCTTTAAAACTAGTTCAACATGTATCTCTTATGTTTATTTTCGAATATGTTAATATATCATTCCATTGACTATTGTGCTCACTGTGCTATTAGTTCTTACTAATCACCAGCATGTTGTTTTCATAACTTATCCTAATCTAAATCCTTTACTGTTTGTGTGAAGTATGTTTTGATCCTTTGTTAAAGTTTCAAACTTGTCAGTTTTTGACGTATTGATTTCAAATTATTTATCTCTGTTTCTATGTGCGACCCTACCCCTAAGCCTGACTCCAAATCCTGCCCTGCACTCTTTTAAATCCCAAAATTTGTGCTAAACTAATTTGAGTATTGTCCTTGAACTTCTTGGTGTGAGCAGTGCTCAAGGTTCCTATGAGACCCTCGTGAACTCTGACACACCACGATTTGGTCCATAATTTTCCCTTAAACTGATTCTGATCTTTTCACTCTAGTGTGAGCACTGCCCGGGGTTCATGAAGCCCTTGAGAACTCTTACACACTAGAGGACCGGGTTGGTATGCTTGTGTTGTAAAACAAAAGTGAGTCAATCACCTTGTGGTTCTGTGAACACTGGCTTTTGGAGAAGTTGTGAATTGAAGGGCATGGACCATCCAGATGTTTTTTTAGGCCTACTGAAGGCTTCCTATAGTTTACTACTTTGTAATTTATTCAATTGATTCTGGTCTGTAATAATTATTTGTAATAACAATTGGGAGTGATAATAAATTAGGAAATGTGTTTATTTAATATTATGTGGGTAGATGACATGCCTTTAGGTTTTCCGCTGCTATTATGTTAGATAACATGCCTTTAAGTTTTCTTCTACTATTATGTTAGGTAACATTCCCATAGGTTTTGTTTTATGCCCATAAATTGTGTGCTAAAATCCGTCTAAATGTTTTAAGTCTGCCACGCATGTTAGAGAACCTGCCTATAGCGATTTTATTTTGGCTCAAGCAAATTCTGTGAATATCTTGCTTACTTTGCTTCACATGATTAGAAAACCTACCTATATAGATTTCATTTTGGCTCAAACAAACTGTGAATATCTTGAATACCTTACTTTACACGATTAGAAATCATGCCTATAGGAAATGCAATAATCTTGTTTAAATTACAGCATACTCTCATCTGTTTGCTTAGAAATCATGTTCATAGGCCTTAATCAATTGTCACAATCGCCTAGTTAATATGCATGTCTTTAGGCATTAATAAATAGTCTCAATTACTAAACGTAGAACTCACGCTCGTAGGGATAACTATCATTTGTGCCAAATGCTAAAACTGGAATCTGCCTAATGCCTTGTTAATTACGACTAGAAAGCATGCCTATAGGAGTAAGTAATAATTCTGAGCTATTCTGTTGTCAACTGTCTATTAAACCACTTAGATAACCTGCCTATAAGCTCAAACACTTTAATTGAAATTGGTAGGCAATTACAGAATCACTTAGGAATTACTGTCAGCACGTTTACATTATAGAATTACCTAGAGATACATTGCATAAACTGCCAGCATGTTTAAAATCTAGAATCACGTAGAAATCATGTCTATAGGATCCGATGTCCTTAACTGTCAAAACTGTCAATACGCCAACATATTTTGCGTGAATTTGCTGCCTTATGTGTGGGGGTTAAATTGAGCCTTTATCTGTTTTGTATGAAATGTCCAATATATTTTGCATGTCGCTTAGTTTTACAATATTTAGCAACCTAAGTTGAGTCTAGAACCACCCAAAAATAGAGGTCCCAATGCCTCCAGGACCATAGGTAGGGGACGGGTAGTGCACGCATAGGACACGAGTTAGAATTGATTAGAGTGCTTTAGGTAAAAACTAAAAGATAGTAATCGGGTAGTAGGAGATGATAGTCTGTGCCCGCTGAATAATATGAGTAACAACCCCGTCTAGGGGGAGTTACGAAGTATTATTTATGTTGCACGGGGTGATCCTATAGGCTAAAAACTACCCATCAATATTAGATAATTCCTTCGCTTTCTTTATTAGACTAATTCACATAAGTTATGTTCAGCCAGGACCCACTGTTGTGGACCTCGAGGGGTGCCTAACACCTTCCCCTCGAGGTAATTTGAGCCCTTACTCGTTCTCTGGTGATGTAAACTGGTATAATCTGAGTTATTTGCTATAGGTACCCTAACGCACCTTAATCTGTTAGGTGGCGACTCTCCAACAACCAATTCCTTTTCCCTTCTCTCGAAAGGAGTTGTCAAATGTCGAAACCCGATTTCGCGAGAAAAAAGGGGTGCGACAACATGACGACTCTGCTGGGGATATCCTTAGGCTCTTACCATAATGAACTTGTTTTGTGAATTAGTCTTTTTCAGTAAGAGTGTCTTTGTTATTCTGCTAATACTTGTACATCCCTTTCCCACTTTCCCTATGTGAACTTATTTGCCGTCCTTTGTTTAGTTTGGCTGCAACATTATACTTAATAAATCCCCTCTTTCCTATTTTTATCATTTTTTCATTATGGAAACTAACTCCTCTTTTTGTTTTCTTTCTTTCATGCCTTTACAATTATTCAATACCGTATTTTACCATTTTCATCGTGCAAATGCTTGGCAACGTGTTATTTTCCTTTTGCATAAATACATGCTCAACATCATATTCTACTCGTGCATAATTAATACCATAACGGCACTTGATGAGTGTCTGTGCTCTTCCTATATTACCTTTTTGAGTTTAGAAAGGCTTATTTACGATAAAACTAGTCGATCAGTGGTGCAGTCGACGCTTCCGTGCCTTTCCCTCTCAAGTTGTCCACTTGGGGGTACCAGTCTAGACTTCTATAGTAACCTTACTATGACAATAAATGTACATGCATCATGATCAAACCTAGCATATGTTAATGTGTTGTCCACGTAATAACCTTCTAAGAAAACCTTGTCCAAATCCCACTGGGATTTCTATAATCCCAATGGGCACAATCATACTGATATGTGCATTATTTGGAGAAAAAAATATTGATATGCTAATCGTTAATGTGTAAGTAGTTGAATCCGGAGGGGGAAAAGGGTCTAACCTTGTTTATTTTGTAAAAAATGAGGTACAAAGTCCCTAGGTTTGGCATGGTCCGAAACATACCACCATTATTACTGGATTGGTGGGAAAACCTTTCGCCAAGCGACAAAAATCACGTGAAAAGGGTTCTCGAAAACATACCCTCTTTATTAGTCATCCAACCAAATAATATGTCGATCGAGGCTGCTACCATGTTCTAGGACGGAGAAAGGGCTGTATTCTGTTTTGGCAATATAGAAATTACTCCTCTCTTGGAGGAAATAGGAGGATTTACTGGATTACCCTGGGATAGTCCCGGTTTGTTGGTTCTAGAAAATCGCACTCCCAGGGGGTTTCTGAAAATGATGGGTGTGAGAAAGAATGATGACTTGGTATGCTTGAAGAAGTCCTACGTACCCTTTGACTTCCTCTACGAACGATATGGACACATCAAATCTTATCATATTTTTCATGATGAATTCTCCATCACCTCCCTAGGTTGGACTCATCATAGGGTTTTCGTATTCATCATCTGTTTTCTGGGTATGATAGTGTTTCCAAGCCAAGGGGATAAGATTCACACCAGGTTGGCCATGGTAACCAAAGCTGTAATGGAAGGGATCGAAGGAGAAACATATAATATTGTTCTAATGATTGTAGCAGAAATGTACCGAGCTCTGGATCGTTGCAAGAAGGGGTTCAAACATTTTGAGGGTTGTAACTTGCAACTGCAGATTTGGTTGTTGGAACATCTTCAGAGAGGCCACTATCGCCAAGAATTCCCATGAAGACCATGGAATGACCATGTAGCTTTCCACCATCCGAAAAGAATGACCTTCATCCCAGACAGGTTCGCACAACCAGAGAATGCTATAGAACGGGTACAGTTTTTCAAAGATCTGACCGAGGAAAAGATTCATTGGATGTTCGAGTGGTTCCCTACTAACGAATTCATCATCAGATCCAGGAATGTTCCGCATTTGGTGTTGATTGGGTTAAGGGGCATATATCCCTATGTTCCTATCAGGGTCATGAGACAAGCTGGTAGAAAACAAGGCATACCGCGAATCTCCAAAATAGGTTATTACAAAAGCAGATTTTCAAGACGATGCCATTCCATACAAATGTGAGGCCCAACACATGTGGAATTTGAAGATTATTGTGGAAAAGGATACCATCGAGCCATATCGATACCACACAAGTCATGTGTACTTCTACCCATCATGGTTGGATGATAGCATAGCAGGAATAGTCGAGCCAGGGGTCGGTCAAGGAAACAGGGTCATACATGAAGCTGCTGAAGCACATGTGGAGTATAAAAGGCTACGCAAAAGAGTCCTCGAGTCCGAGGCCAGGCATTTGTAACAACACAAGATTGACATGGAGTCAATTAACGAGTGGAGGTAAATGGCTACAAAGTCAACATAAAGGTTGGAGTATTTAGAGCAGGGTTTGATGGAGCTTGAAGGGAAGATGAGGAAAAGGGTAGTGGATTGTTAGAATGCAGAGGGAAATGAAGGAGGACACCTAGCAAGGACGTATCTATTGCTGGACATGCACGACTTGGGGAATCTGATTCATGGAGCCAAGAAGGCCAAGATTGGAGAAGGTCCCTCTGGGACCAAGTACATTAGGATTATTTGTTTTTTTAGAATTCGAATGTAATAAGGCAAATTCCATTAGTGACTCATTTACTTATTGTCGCTTTAGGTTTGTCTTATTTACTACATTAATGAAATGAGGCAGTTATCGGCATTAAATTTCTCCAAATCTACATGTCGCTAGGACTACCTTGGGCACAACGAGGGTCCCATATTAGGACGCGCATTTATATTTCTGCAATACGTGTTTAAATACTGCAAATACCTTTTCATAATCCTTACTGACTTTTTTTCTTTATTTTTGATTATTCTCATCCCCTAAAGTTGGTTCGCACATACTGGCATCATCCGCATATCACACCAGATCCAGAGGCCCTCCACCTCCTCCTCCTCCAAGTGATCCAAGAAGTAAGGGAAAAGCTAAAATGGATGATATGAGTGGTGCCACAAATGTAGAGAATGTTGAGACTTCAGACGGTCGGAGTACTCCGGTACAGAATAATTTGGTCTTACGGTTGGAGCAAAAGATACTAGAATTGCAAGGGGAGCTTGAGAAGGTCCGCAACTTGGTAAACCTCTCCCTCACCTTAGACATCCCAGACATCAACCAGCAAAACACTCAAAATCCAGTACATCCTCAAAACACACCAAACCAACTTTCGCAAAATCCTCCCATACCCCATCAATATGCAACACCTCCCTAAAATCCCAATCCTCTACCAGTACCAACCCCTCCTCAACACCAACATCTCCCGACTCAATACCCGTAAACCACCACTTTCCATACTCCTCAACATACCTAACAACCTATCCCCGACCCATAAAATTCAACTAATGATCATCACTACATTCAAACCCCCGACATCCACCAAAATACATATACGTAGAAACCTTACCCCACTCCACTCAACCAACCTCATACACACCAGAATCAACCGAGAAGGACCTGCTCATCAAGAATATGGCAGAGGAGCTCAAGAAGCTCACAAGATGAGCTAGGGTGTTGAAGGAGGCAAAGGGTTTGAAGGTCCAAATTATGAGGATCTATGTATTCAGCAAGACGTAGAACTGCCGGAGGGTTACAAACCTCCTACGTTCGAGATGTTTAATGGAACAGGTGACTCGAAAGTACATTTGAGGACATATTATGACAAGCTCATGGGAGTTGGGAAGGATGAAAGGATTCGCATGAAGCTGTTCATGAGAAGTCTCACTGGAGACCCCCTATCTTGGTATATCAGTCAAAATCCCAAGAAGTGGGTTAATTGGGTAAGTATGGCATCAGACTTCATGGATGGATTCAGATTCAACACAGAAAATGCACTGAACGTCTTCTACATACAGAACCTCAAGAAGAAACCAACGGATACTTTCCGTGAGTATGCTACTCGATGAAGTTCAGAAGTTGCAAAGGTTAGGTCGACATTGGAATAAGAGAAAATGAACAAATTATTCGTCAGGGCCCAAGATCCAAAATATTATGAGAGGTTAATGGTCATCGAGAATCATAAATTCTCCGACATCATCAAACTCGGGGAAAGGATTGAAGAAGGGACCAAGAGAGGAATGGTAACCAATTTTGAAGCATTGCAGGCTATGAACAAGGCATTACAATCAGGGGGTATATCAAAGAATAAATAAATAGGAGAGGTAATGGTAGCCCAAGGTCCAAAATCTACACTCACATACCAAACGCCTCCACCTACATATCAACTTTCACCTCCCAGATATCCTCAACCCGCTACCGCCTATCACACCTATAACACCCAGCCAACCTATTATCATTCACCTCCAGCTCGTCAAAACTATCAAAAACCCAAACCCAATTTCGATCGCAGACCACCCAGACAATACACCCCTACTGCTGAACCCATCGACCAACTATATGAAAGACTAAAGGCTGCCGGATATGTCACCTCTATTCCCACTTTTGTCATGGAAAACTCCTCTCAGTAGGTAAACCCAAACAAAACATGTGCATACCATTCCGTCATGAAGGGACATACCATCGATGAATGTCGCACACTGAAAGACAAGATTCAAACATTGATTGATACCAAAGTCATACAAGAAAAGGAAGTCGCGCCCAATGTCCGCAACAACCCAGTCCCGGACCATAGATATGAAGGAGTAAATGTGATAGAAATTGATGAAGAATGGGATCCTAAAGGGTCAATTAGGATTATTCGGGAAGGTGATGACCCTAAGAAACCTGCATTCACACTCACTCCTATTGTAGTACAGGTACAACCACCAGTCGAAGTTGAGATAGACACATCAACTCTGTTCGAAATCGAAGTGACAACACCTATAGCTACACCTGCTCCATTGAAGTAGAAGTAACCACACCCTTCATTGTGACTGTATCATCCACACCGCCCTTTAAATCCAATGTCGTACCTTGGGATTATGTTGCCGAAGCTAGGAGGAAAGGGAAAACAAAATTGGAAGAGTCTGGTGTTGCACAAGGGATGACCAGAACTGGAAGAATCTCTACACCTGAGAATTTGGGAGGAACAAGTAAGGAAGACACTGCCAAACAACCCATCATTGAAACCGGTCCGGATGATCTCTGGAGGAAGGTATAGGCAAAGGAATATTCTGTGGTAGACCATCTGAACAAAAATCCCGCCCAGATATCCATCCTATCATTGCTGTAAAATATTGAGGCGCATAGGAATGGTCTGATGAAGGTTTTGAATGAAGCGTACGTGCCGAACAATATCACCAGTGGGGAAATGGCCAACATGGTGGGTCAAGTGCCAGAGAGCCACAAGATCACCTTTCACGAAGATGAGTTGCCGCCAAAGGGATTGAGCCACAACAGAGCACTAAACATCAAAATGCAATGCAAGGATAAGTTCATTGCCAGGGTTTTAATAAACGGAGGGTCCAACCTCAACATCTATCTATTGACAACTCTAAAAAAGTTGGGCAGGGGTTTGCATGAAATACAAACAGGGACTATGAATGTGAAGGCGTTCGATGGGTTGCAAAGAGCCACAATTGGGGAAACCAATTTATGCTTGTAGATGGGTCCCACTTGGTTCGATGTTAAATTTCAGGTGCTAGACATATCCGCCTCCTACAATTTGCTGTTAGGACGACCTCGGATACATGCCTCTGGGGATGTTGCATCCACTTTGCACCAAACTGTGAAATTTGAATGGAATCATCAAGAAGTAATCATTCATGGAGATGGGAGAAATCCTATTTATACCAATCAAACTGTTCTGGTCGTGAAAAATAGAAGGAAGTTGCGCAGAGAGACTTATCGCCGCATCAAGCGCGTCAATGCAATTGAGAAAGATAAATGGTAGATCATAAAAATAGAAAGCATACTGGCATGGTCGGGGTATGAACCCGACAAAGGACTTAGAAAGAAACTCCAAGGCATTACCAAGCCAATACAACTGAAACGTCATGGTACAACTTTTGGGCTTGGATATCCGTATACCTGACAAAAATATGATGATTGGTCGCCGCCATGGCGTGGTCCCTATTACCCTCTTGAGCAGCCAGTGCCACATCTGAGTCAATCCTTTCATCAGGCAGATACAATATAGGGATCCGAAGAAGAAGCTTTGATGGGGCTAAGGAGCCTATTTTCGAAAGACGAAGATATGGACTGCAATGTAATAGTTGAGGAGGAGGAGGAAGAATACCTTATCATTCAGACAATGGAGAGGGGAGCGTTTCTCAGAAACTAGACCGCCACACCATCCAGAGCCAGATGCGTCCCGGGTTAGCATGGATACTAGTGTTATTTGAAAAACAATTCTTTTTAGAATTCTGTTTCAGAAACATCTTTCTTTCAGTATTTCGTTTTGGAAAACATTGTTTGAAGTCATTTAAGCGCTACTTTGTTCAAAATTTCAGCATTTTTATCAATAAATTGATGTTTTCTTATCATTATCTTTCATATTTTTCCTCTACAACATTACTATTTCTTACCTTGATGAACCAACGACTGTGACATGTAATGAGACAATGCAACACAAGGATAGTGATTTGGAAGAGACAGAAGAAGAAGATGTGATACCTGAAGAGATCGTCAGAGAAGTTGAGAACTTTGAGAACAAACCTAAGTCCAACCTGGACGAGACTAAGGTAGTAAATTTGGGAGATTCTTAAACCATTAAAGAAACTCGCATAAGCATCCACTTTTCACCGTTAGAAAAGGAAGAATACACTCGCTTACTGAAAGAATATGAGGACATTTTCACATGGTCGTATGATGACATGAACGGTTTGAGCACATCCATAGTGGCTCATAAATTGCCTATCAATACGGTTTAAGCACTGTCTCGAATCTTGCATGAGGATAAGCCCATTTCTCTCTATTTGCATAAGGCTAAGTATTGCCTTCTCTTTGCATGAGACTAAGCATTGTATCAAATCTTGCATGAGGCCAAGCCCTGCCTCTCTATTTGCATAAGGATAAGCATTGCCTTCTCCTTGCATGAGGCTAACCCCTGCCTCTCTATTTGCATAAGGCTAAGCATTGCCTTCTCTTTTCATGAGACTAAGCACTGTCTCGAATCTTGCATGAGGCTAAGCCCTGCCTCCTCATTTTCATAAGTCTAAGCATTGGCTTCTCTTTACATGAGACTAAACACTATCTCAAATCTTACATGAGGCTAAGCCATGCCTCTCTATTCGCATAATGCTAAGAATTACCTTCTCTTTGCATAATACTAAGCCATGCCTCTCTATTTGAATAATGCTAAGCATTCCCTTCTCCTTGCATGAGGCAAAGCCCTGCCTCTCTATCTGCATAAGACTGAGCTCTGATTTTCCCTTGCATGAGACTAAGAACTGTCTCGAATCTTGCATAAGGCTAAGCCCTGCCTCTCTATTTGCATAAGGCTAAGCATTTCCTTCTCCTTGCATGAGCCTAAGCCCTGCCTCTTTATTTGCATAGGGGTAAGCATTGCCTTCGCTTTTCATAAGAGTAAGAACTGGCTCGAATCTTGCATGAGGCTAAACCTTGCCTCCTCATTTGCATAAAGCTAAGCATTTCCTTCTCTTTGCATGAGACTAAGAACTATGTCGAATCTTGCATGAGGCTAAGCCATGCCTCTCTATTTGCATAATGCTAAGCATTGCCTTCTCTTTGCATAAGACTAATCCATGCCTCTCTATTTGAATAATGCTAAGCATTGACTTCTCCTTGCATGAGGCTAAACCCTGCCTCTCTATATGCATAAGGCTAAGATCTTCTTTTCCCTTGCATGAGACTAAGAACTGTCTCGAATCTTGCATGAGGCTAAGCCCTGCCTCCTCATTTGCATAAGGCTAAGCATTGCCTTCTCTTTGCATGAGACTAAGCACTATCTCGAATCTTGCATGAGGCTAAGGCCTGCCTCTCTATTTGCACAAGGCTAAGCATTGCCTTCTCCTTGCATGAGACTAAGCACTGTCTCGAATCTTGCATGAGGTTAAGCCCTGACTCCTTATTTGCATAAGGCTAAGCATTGCCTTATCTTTGCATGAGACTAAGCACTGTCTCGAATCTTGCATGAGGCTAAGCCCCGCCTCTCTATTTGCATAAGGCTAAGCATTGCCTTCTCCTTGCATGAGATTAAGCACTTTCTCGAATCTTGCATGAGGCTAAGCCCTGCCTCTCTATTTTCATAAGGCTAAGCATTGACTTCTCCTTGTATGGGGCTAAGACGTGCCTCTCTGTCTGCATAAGGCTAAGCTCTTCCTTCCATTTGCATGAGACTAAGCACTGTCTCAAATCCTGCATGAGGCTAAGCCCTGCCACTTTATTTGCATAAGGCTAAGCTCTTCCTTCCCCGCACGAGACTAAGCATTGTCTCTCTTTGCATAACATAGATGTTGCTCTATTCTCTTGTTTTGGGGCTAAGCTCTGCCCTCAACCCTACACAAGACTAAGCTCGGTCTTGTTTTATCTCAAGTATCATGTCTTTGCATCTCATGGGTTGATATATAGCCAATTTGTCCAAAGGTGTCACAATTCGAAGGCATCATCCTCATAGCCGGAAGACACCATTCCATAGACTAAGGATCTCTCAATCCTGCACATCATTATTCAAAGGCATCATGGTTCGGAGGCACCATCTTCATAGCCCGAGAACATCATTTTCATGGCCTGCGAATCCCTTACCGCACAACTCATGGCCTGAGACATCATGGTCTAAGTACGTCATCCTCACCGTCCAAAGACAATCTCTATGGTCCAAAGGGAATTTGCATCATGTTTAAATTTACGAAAAATCTATATGCGCATATTGTGTTTTGAGTTTGTAGGCAATCTAGAAGGTAACCGTTATCCTAACGGGAGCAATCTATGCTCCAGTTCTCACTCGATGCCCATACCCTTCAATTATTCAAACGTAATCGATCATCATCTGTTACCCAGTCTCACTTACCCATAACCATTTTCAAATCCCAATTGATCCCACTCAGAATGTTTTGTCCACTCTTACAAACAACTCAACCGGTTCATTCCACCGTTGGATCCAGAACTACACATGGCCTGATTCCTGTAAAACCAGGGATATGTAGGCAGCTCAAAAGCCAGAGTGCGACCCATCTTTCAAATCACTCAATTCGGTCAAAATCGGTCATCATTTCTTTACCCGACAACTCTTTCATCCTTCCCGGGTAAAGAGGAACAGATGTTGATACCCAATTTTTCCCTCATATTTTTTAAATATATATTTATACTTTCAAAATGGCACATATGCATCATCATTTGATTTGTAAACACATACAAGCTTTTTCCCTAATTTTATATAATTTTAAAGATTTTTAAATCAATTTATTCCCATATTTTATTAGATAAATAATCATTAATTGTATCAAAAATTATTTTACGATGATTTTTATCATCTAACTTCATCATATACATCCGTACTAGGTTTTAAAAATATGAAAAGTTATTTTTTTGCATAATTATAGTAATTATAAGTATATACGGGCTATTATTATAAATATTTTGGTGCATTTTTTATAATTACATTTGCATTTTTAAAGATTAAAATTACATATTTTTATAATAATAGCCCGTATATACTTATAATTACTATAATTATGCAAAAAAATAACTTTTCATATTTATAGTGTTAAATAACTGTTATTAACCATTTTTATGCACAAAAAATATTTTTACTATTTATTCATCATTTTTATAAATTATTTATTAATTGAATTGGGTATTTAAACAACAACCTTTTTTTTACATTTTCGGACCAGCCGCAACCCAATTACCCAAAAACTAGCCCAGTCCGTCCCAACCCAAACCAAATGATCCCTAACGCAATACCCAACCAGTACCCGTTTCTACACCCGACCCAAATCTCTTTTCAATCGTGACCGTTGATCTCTCAAGATCAACGGCCCCCATTCACCCTTCCCTTTTTAACTAACCACCCTAACCCTAATCCCTCATTTCCCTAAACCCCGCTGCCCTCAAACTCTCTCTTCTTCTCCTCTTCTGAAGCCCTAGTGTTGTAACCCTATTTCTCCTTCGATTCCAACCCAGATATGGAGTCAATCATCGATTCCCTTTACCTTATTAACCCCTTCCCACTATTGGTTATCCGTTTATGGTGTTACATAATTTCTTGCCTAACATGGCAAGCAAATCCCTTTACTTCTTTCCGTCTATGTTCATTTTCGTCTCTCTATGGTATGAATCTCTGAGATCTTTCTCGATTATTTACTTACCCTAAAATTAGGGTTCAGATCTTGTCAGATCTGTTATGGTTCTCTATTTTTGTTAAATATTTTTCTTTATTGTTTTCGTATATTCATCTATGTGCATCTCTATTATGATTTTTTCGGAGATATTTCTGACTAATATTTTTTACCCTAAAATTAGGGTTGTGATTCTTGAAAATATTGAACCAAATCTGGTTCAAACTTTAATTTTGTTGTTTATCCGTCTCTATGCATCTTATTCCTTTGCTATTTCTGACTATTTTTACTTACCCTACAAATTAGGGTTTTCGATTCTTTGATTCATTCGTTGATTCCATCGATATGTTTTATGAATCTTGTCGTTAATTATTTCACTTACCCTAAACTTTGGAGTCTTTGATTCCCCAAACTTGTTTGATTCCCTAATTATTGTGTTAAAATCTTTGTTTTACGTGTCTATGTACTATTAATTCTTGCTTACCTTAAATAATGTTCTGAGTTTTCTTTCCTTAATTAATTAGATGCTTTCTTTGATTTATTATTTCCATTTTTATGCACCCTAGTCTAATGCTATTTAAACCCCTACCCTCTTTCCCCTTAAAAAGAGAGACAGAAAAAAAATAACTCGAAACTACTCTCACTACTAAACTCTATACTCTATGCAAGCCAACACCAGAAATCTGCATTGTTGTTTCCTGCTATTGATGATCATTGCCTCATTACTTAACCTTTTCCTGTTTCATTCGAACTAGTAGGTTACTGAAACTCCTCTCTATCTCAATTATTCAATATGCTCACTACTCTATGTGGTAGACTTATTTAACTTAGTAGATTAATCGATGAGACCTGTTAATTATGTGTACTTAATACTACTCCAAGTATGTCTACTATCTTTTCTTAAAACTGGTTCAACATGTATCTCTTATGTTTATTTTCGAATCTGTTAGTATGTCATTCCATTGACTCCTGTGCTCACTATGCTATTAGTTCTTACGAATCACCAGCATGATGTTTTCATAACTTATCCTAATCTAAATCATTTACTGTCTGTGTGAAGTATGTTTTGATCCTTGTGGTTCTATGAACACTGACTTTTGGAGAAGTTGTGAATTGAAGGGCCTGGCGCATCCATATGTTGTTTTAGGCCTGCTAAAGGCTTCCTATCGTTTACTACTTTGTAATTTATTCAATTGATTCTAATCTGTAATAATTATTTATAATAAAAATTGGGGGTGATAATAAATTGGGACATGGGTTTATTTGAAATTTGGTGGGTAGATAACATGCCCTTAGGTTTTCCGCTGCTATTATGTTAGATAACATGCCTTTAGGTTTTCTGCTGCTATTATGTTAGATAATATGCCCATAGGTTTTTTTTTATGCCCAGAAATTGTGTGCTAAAATCTGTCTAAATGTTTAAGTCTGCCACGCATGTTAGAGAACCTGCCTATATGGATTTCATTTTGGCTTAAACAAATTCTGAGAATATCTTGCTTACTTTGCTTCACATGATTAGAAAACCTGCCTATAGGGATTTCATTTTGGCTCAAACAAATTATGTGAATATCTTGAATACCTTACTTCACTCGATTAGAAATCATGTCTATAGGAAATGCAATAATCTGGTTTAAATTACAGCATACTCACATCTGTATGCTTAGAAATCATGTTCATAGGCCTTAATTAATTGTCACAATCGCCTAGTTAATATGCATGTCTTTGGGCATTAATAAACTGTCTCAATTACTAAACGTAGA
Organism: Nicotiana knightiana; assembly: GCA_005239525.1. Lineage (NCBI taxonomy): Eukaryota > Viridiplantae > Streptophyta > Magnoliopsida > Solanales > Solanaceae > Nicotiana > Nicotiana knightiana. Next base: position 4,636 of record ML427273.1, on the reverse strand, counting down.
ACTCATGCTCGTAGGTATAACTATCATTTGTGCCAAATGCTAAAAACTAGAATCTGCCTAATGCCTTGTTAATTATCACTAGAAAGCATGCCTATAGGAGTAAGTAATAATTTTGAGCTTTTCTGTTGTCAATTGTCGATTAAATCACTTAGATAACTTGACTATCGGTTCAATCGCTTTAATTGAAATCGGTAGGCAATTACAAAACCACTTAGGAATTACTGTCAGCACATTTACATTACAAAATTACCTAGAGATACTTTGCATAAACTCTCAGTATGTTTAAAATCCAGAATCACGTAGAAATTATGTCTATAGAATCCAATGTCCTTAACTGTCAATACGCCAACATGTTTTACGTGCATTTGTTGCCTTATGTGTGGGGGTTAAATTGAGCCTTTATCTGTTTTGTATGAAAAGTCCAATATGTTTTGCATGCCGCTTAGTTTTACAATTTTGAGCAACCTAAGTTGAGTCTAGAACCATCCAAAAATAGAGGTCCCAATGCCTCCAGGACCATAGGTAAGGGACATGTAGTGCACACATAGGACACGAGTTAGAATTGATTAGAGCACTTTAGGTGAAAACTTAAAGATAGTAATCGGGTTGCAGGAGATGATAGTCTGTGCCCGCTGAATAATATAAGTAACACCCCCTTCTAGGGGGAGTGACAAAGTATTATGTATGTTGCACGGGGTGATCCTATAGGCTAAAAAACTTAGGACCCCTATCCCTATTAGATAATTCCTTCGTTTTCTTTATTAGACTAATTGGCATAAGTTAAGTTCGGTCGGGACCCACCGTTGTGGACCTCGAGGGATGCCTAAAACCTTCCCCTTTAATTTGAGCTCTTACCCGATCTCTGGTGATGCAAACTGGTATAATCTGAGTTATTTGTTATAAGTTCCCTAACGCACCTTAATCCGTTAGGTGGAGACTCTCCAACAACCAATTCTTTTTACCTTCTCTCTGTCAAATGTCGAAACCCGATTCGCGAGAAAAAAAGGGGCGCGATAGAAGGTGGTTGCTCTCATGGTGGACTCGGTCCGAAGCCTTAGAGACAAAGTAGAAGAAGCAGAGGAGGAAAATGCCTCGGCACTAATGGCCCGACCCAGGAAGGCCGTCGAGGTCGCCAAACCTTCTGAGTCGGCGGTGACTGCTGAAATCAAGCCTCGTAATGAGGAGGCTTCCAAAAAGGGTTTGGGTGAGGTTCCCGAATCGCCTGAGGTGGAGATCATCTCTCGACCATCCGCAAATACATTGAACGAGGCCGGTTCTGAAACTCTGAAGGTCGATCAGAACGCCCCGAGCGATTTGCTCGGGGCCATGACAACAGGTCACTTGCCTTCCCTGCCAACATTTTCTGAGGAGGCAATGTGAGCACATGATTGTTTACCCACCATATACTCCAACAAAAATTCTATATAATAAATTGATTTTACAAATTTTGTTTAATTTTAGTGATTAATTGTGAATTGTTTTGCATTAGGATATTCATAATTCATTTTTAAAATTATTTTAAATTGCATAATTAAGTGCATCATTGTTATCAAGGGATTAAAAATTTATTGTTCACAATTAATTGAAATAAATAATAACAAAAGTGATGACTATTTGACATAATGTAGATTTAGCGATTAATCGTTTAATTTAATCTTTTTTTGGAATTTTTTTTCGAAATGATTACGAGTATCAAATTAAATATTTTACCATTAATTATATGATTAATTAGTGTATAAATTAGACAAAAATTAAGTTAAAGTTAATTATTACATTTTTGTTAAGTTTAAACTCAATTGGAATTAATTAATCAACTATAAAAATAATAAAAACAGGACCTGGGCTAAGCTTGCCCAGGCCCAAAACTCGTCTCCCATAACACTCAAATAACTAGGCCCAATTGACTCAAACCCATCCGGCCCCCTACACTACCCAAACGACCCCATTTAATTTAAGTGAATGAATCCTAGTCGTTGATCAAAATAGATCAAACGGCTGGGAACTCCCTACCCAAATTTGAACCTAAAGTCTAACACCCACACACACCATCTCTCTCATCTGTCTCTCTAACTCCTCGCAGCCCCATCGTCTCCCACCTTGCTCCGCCGACCGGAAATCACCCACCGGCGGCGGAGCTCCACCAAATAGCCCAAAACTTTCACCCTATAACCCTCTCCTCATCCTCAACCACCTCTTGTCCTTAGTTTTCCCCAAAAACCATCTGATTCCAACTTATTTCAAATCTGAGAATCCGATAACCCTAATCCCTCTTTTTCTTTTTGACACCACCACTCTCTTTCCTCCTTCGTTTTCTTTTCTCTCATCCGCTTCACCCTATCAGTCATGATACCTTGCACTAATTCGTGCAAGGTTAACAAATCAACCACGAATCATCTAATGCTTCATCAAATCGGAGCATGCATGAAGATTTCTCAGAATTTCGTCACAAGTATTCGATGTTAAGACATCAAACGCAGTGACCTATGGACCTTGGATCCTAGCCGATGGATTTTTCTCGTCAACGGTTGATTCTGGTTCTCACACGCTCAGGTAAAACTCCTTCATCGATTATCCCTCTGTTCTTTCTGATTTCACCTGATTACGCTCACATCATCCTCGTCATCATATTCCAAACACTAGTTTAAATCGGCTGAAAACCCTAAGGCATTGAATGCCACTGTAAATAGAAGTTTCAATGTTCTCACCTAACGGACCTAACACAACCTAATACAAGTATACAATATCATACATATTCAATTCACAAAAAAAGGCTAGGTTCTAATTGATTCTTCAATTGTTTCCCTCTTTCCGGTTCTGAGTTCTATCCAATGGTCATACTCTAAGTATTTGGTTCCTAAAACGCTAAAAAAGAGAGTATTCGTTGGATTTGCTGCTCAAAGAGAGGTCAGTGTACTTTGACCCTTCCTCTCTTTTAACTGTTTAAACTCAAAATCTTCTTTACGCTATTATTCTCTATTGATTGTTTCTGTCTGTGATGTATTGGTGTATATTGATAATCATGCTTCATGTACGAACCAAAATGTTCCCTTTAATAATATGAAATTAAACCAATATTAATCGATCACCCTTGTAACCTAATGATATGTCTCTAAGTTGAACAATCTATTATTAATGAACTCCTTCGATTAACAAAGAACCTTAATGATTCTGTACACCTGCTTTTGATCCTAAGCTTGTCTGATGATTTTATATGGCCCTCATTCTTGCCCTATTGATTTTAAACCTAGTACTACTTATTGATTTGTATCATGCATTTGAGGTTATTTTTCTGATAAAACAAAACTAAAATTGATATGAACACTGAATGTTAGATATAAGGTCATCATTTTAGAAGCATGTCAGCATATGTTATTTGAGTTGCCTTATTCCTTCCAATGGGCCTTTATGATTATGTAACTCTTGAAAGATCAGTGCAAAAGTTTTTGTCAACTTCATGATCGTTTGATCATATTCTATAAGTATCTCTTGAAAATAACTAATTTAAGCATTGTAATTAGCTAAGTCCTAATTTCTGATCATCTTTTTATTTAAGTCCTAAACAAAGTAATTAGTCGCATAAGCCCACTAACTAATAGCTCAAGGTTAGTCCAATCCAAGTGATAACTTTACCCTAATCCTAGTTAAGAATAACTAATTAGTTTTAATTAATTAAAGTAAATCTGAGGAGTTTAATCTAATTAATCTGAAGTGGTTAGTTAATCTGAATTAATTAGTTAACCCTTGATAAAAACAACAAAGGTCTGGCTACTAATAATTATCCTAAGATCAAATAGGTTTAAAAATAAGTTTATTTAAGTCTGAAATTAATTACTCAATTAAGTTGATTCACTATAATTGGTAGATAAGCCTAAATTACCCAAATTAAGCTAAGTCTAAGTCCAAAATTCACCTAAGCTTAATGCTGAACCAACTAACCCAAGTTAATAGATAACCTCGATCAACCTTGACTTTAGTTACCTAAAGGGTAATTCTAGGGATTTTAAGGGGTAGTATAGTGTTTTAGCTAAAGGAATCTCGGGTTTAACAACCCAAGAACCTTCTAGAATAAGGAAATCATATTCTTTTTGGGTTAAAAGAGTAATTTTAAGGGCTGAGAATCTTCTAGAATAGGATAGTTGTCCCTAAAGATAAGGTTGACAGCTGCATTTGTACTATTTTCAGCTTATTGGATAAGGAATATGCTAAGCATATCCTATTCCAAATACCCCTATATATACACACACTTTTTACCACAAAACACACTTTTTTGATTACTGAAAAATACACTTTTTTTACTACTGAAAGATCTGGAAATACACATAGCTTTTGAGAGAGTTCTCTGCATATATTTTACTAAAATTGTTACACACACTAGAAACCTTTTCACCTATGGAAAACATATTTGTACACACTTTAAGGTGTGAAATTACATCTTCATTACCTTGAAAAACAGGATCAAATACATAATAGAATGAGTGCAAAGAGTAGTTTAGAACTTGATCTTTATTGTAGCTGTGATTCCTTCCTTTGAAGAACTGGGTTTCATTTCTGATTTTTACTCGAATTTTTGGGTATTCAAGTGGTTGTTTTTTCCTGGGTTTCTTACTTTGGTTTGTGGCTGGTTGGTTTGCTATTG